>CAUYRT010064749.1:0-18855 GCA_963574885.1 Lepilemur ruficaudatus
TAGTGAGCTGATTTCCCAAAATATATTACCACTCAAGTTGACTTATCTTGTTACATTCAAAAATCTACTCTGTCAAAGTAGTCCATAGAGTACATACATAGTGCTCCAACTGTATCTACGTACAACCAACACTCCATTTGAGGTGTACAATTAAATGATTTTCAGTGAATTTACCAAGGTGTACAGTTAATCACGGATTTTATACTTCATTAAAACAAAAGACTTGCAAGCGTGCTGAAAATGGTAACCCCTACACTGTAACTATACGACATTACCACCCCAAATCACTTTTCCCACACTATAAAAGATACTGGATCAACTGAGCGCTTTTGCTAGGTCTAGGGGATCCAGGACACTTTAGGCAGAACGCAGATGTGACGGGAAATGTGAATGGGCGGACATGGCACTTGGAAGCTGGCAGCCAGGAGGTAGTCAGTACATTTTCATGACTGCATAGTGAAATTTGAACAGGACCGCCCCCATCTGATCACCCTTTTCTGGATCTAATAATGCTAGGGTAGAAATAATTTTAATTGAAATTTTTTGATCTTGTCATAACACTACTGAGTTATAGTAAGATTTTTAAAACCCTTTGTGTGGAAGGAAACAAAAGGGAAAATTCTTTGTAGAGAGTGTTGCTATAAAACTTACCAGACTGCCCGGTAATCCCATGTTTATGTGTCTGTCTCTCCCACCAGGCGGACCCTCTGGGCAGGGATCTCGTGCTACTCTTCTCTGTCTCCTGAGTATCTGGTAGAAGACTCAGCACACTGCACTTTTTGCTGCAGGAATGGGCCCACCCAGTAGGGTGGTGGGAGGGGAAGAAAAATTGAATCAAATACCCTCGTATGCTCCTGGTTTATGTTTTCTTAATTTGAGACAATATAACATGGTTAGTTAATTTGTTACATTGTTAATTAATCCGAGTTAGACAGGCCTGAATTTTTGCCAATTTTCGCCGGTAAAATGATAATAATAGCACCTAGCACCTCATGGGGCTAGTGAAAGGATTACATGAGTTAATAGACACAAAGCAATTAGAACAGTGCTAGCACATAGTGAACACTCAGCTGATGGTAGCTATCACTGTTATTGTTATTCATATAATTAACAAAATTAGCGTGGACACAATTAGCCTATAATTATTGTACATATGTTGATTACATGTGTAAACATGCATACACATACATGCACATAGGAATTATCAAATGTTTATATATGGTGGCCATTTTTGAGTTTTGGCTGCCCGTAGCCTATTTTGCTTTCTTCAGGTAGTATTGCCCTCATTTTCCTCTGGGGAGCCACTTTTTTCCCCAACTCCCAATCCATGTGGTTTGGATGGGGCTGGCTTCCCTTCTCGGGGGCCAAGAAGGAGCACGTGTGTGACCCGAATCTGGCCAGGGGACAGAATATTCTGATTTTTAGGATTGCTTTCTGTTATCCAGAGAAAAACATATCTCTTTATTTGCAGACTAGAGAAAGAAAAGTCACAAGATAACAGAAGCATTTTTCAGAAAGATCCAACTCCATCTGCTCCAATTATTTGCTTAACCAGCAACTATCTGAACTATGAACTATAGTTTGGTCCCTGGAGAGTCCCACCTACCACACCAGGAGGGAAACTCTGGCACAAGTGACCAAGATTGGACAGTTAACTTCCCAGGCTTAAATGAATAGTATGGCATTCTATCACGTACATCTGTCCCTTATCATTTCCCTGAGCTAGCTCCCCAAGAAAAGGTAAAATCGGGTACTTAAACTTGGATAGCCTCCTCGCTATGGTTTTTCAACAAGCAGAGATGATGCCTCGATAAGACAGGTTGAAGGAACCAGTCTCCCTCTTTGCTACCTGTTAGCTGCAACATTGCCCTTTCAGAGGCCAAAGCAATATTTTCACACTTAGGTACTTGGCTTCCTGGCTTGCTGTAATTTAACAAATACTTTTCTAAGTAGCTCCCATGTATTCATGTTGGCCACCTGTGGTAGGCTGAATTATTATTGGTCCTAATTTTTTACCCCTCCATGTGTCCACAGCTCTTGCCTTGGACTTTGCGGGCAGGGGCAGAAAGCACTTCTCCACCCCTTGAATTTGGGCTTGGCCATATGACTTCCTTTGACCAGCGGGATGTTGCCAGATGTGACACAAACAGAGGGCTCTGCCTGTTTGTGCAGGGCTGTGCCTTTTTGTACCGGTGCCCTAATCATGAAAGGAATGCAGCCTGGGTAGCCCACGGGTCCAAGGAAGAGGAGAGATGCCTAAGGCCTTAATTCAACCCTCAGCCTGGAGGGAAGTCCAGTTGACCCCAACTGATATTAGCCCCAGCTGACCTCCTGGGACACAAGGGAGCATAAATTATTTGGAAATTATTTCAAACATAGTCCAAAGAACATCTTTATCCAGATCTGTCTATTGTTAACATTTTGCCCCATTTGCTGTCCTACATGTACGTTTTTAGGGGGGAAACATTTGAGAGTGAGTTGCCCATATATTGCTGTTTTATCCTAAACACACCAGTGTGTTTTGCCTAAGACTAAAGACATTCTCCTTCACAGTCACAGAGCAGTTGTGAACTTCAGGAAATTTCACACTGACACAGTATATTTATCTACTCTACTGTTCATATTCCAATTTTATCAACTGACCCAATAATGTCCTTGATAGAGTCAAGTCTTGTTAGTCTCCTGGAATGTGAAACATTTCCCCAGCTGTTCTTTAACTTTAATGGCATTTCACTGACACTTTAAAAAATATAGCCCCTTCCCTCTGTCTGTTATAGAATGTCCTTCCATTTGGATTTGACTGATGCTTCCTCACACTTCCATTCGGGTTCTGCCTCCCCTGTCAGGACACTGCACAAGTGGTGACGTGTCGCCCTAGGGAATCCCACTCGGAGACACAGCATGTCCATTTCCCCCTCTTTGGTGATGGTAATTCTGATCATTTGGTCAAGGTGTTGTCCATTCTTTTTCCTGTATATAGTTACTACTTTTTCTCTTGAAACAGCAATCTGTGAGATTATTTTAAGACATTGCAAACATCCAGCTCTACATCAAAATTTCCTTCATATATTTAGCACCCATTGATGGTTTTTGCCTGAACCAATCTTTCCTATTATAGTTGGAAAATAATGATTTTCCAACTCCAGCACTTCCTCCGTATTTACCAGTCAGCACTCGGCATTTTACTGTAAGCAAGAGCCTACCCTGCTCTCCCACTCAGCTCGCTATTTCTGATTTGCATGGATTCCTATTATTTTCACTGATTTTTTTTGAGACATATTTTCACTGATTTGTAATTCATTACTGCCCTTAATTATTTTGGTGCTCAAATTGTCCCAGATTTCACCAATGAGAGCCCCTTCAAGCTGGCTCCTGTGTCCTTGTGCCATATCCCCATGATTTTTTTTAGTACTTCCTTATTTTAAGGCATTGCTCCAGGCTCATCTTGTACTGTTCCTCCTTCAACCCCGGAATCTGCCATTTCTACAAAGAGTCCTGGTGCCTTGTAGTGGAGAAGGGTATCGGAGAGCAAGATCCAGGTGCCAGGTTCGTTTATTACTGTTTTGCTTCTAGGCACATACACACATAACAACCTGCACCCTGACATATATAAAAATATACTTACATATGTGAACATACAAGGATATGTGTATGCAAGGACATATACATGTAAACACACATAAATACATATGCACACATCCTTATACATATTTTGGAAATCAAATATTCCAGTCCATCGTCACAGGACTCTTCCTGGACTTCTCCCCACACTTTCATCTCCCTTTTTCCACAGTGAGAACTCTGGCCCCCAATAATATCAACATATCTACTCATCTGCTCAATCCTATAATATAGCTAAGACAGTTTCTGAATTGTTTTGTCTATATCAGTACAAAAATCAAATCTAATAAAAAAGAACTCAGGGTTTGTTTGCAATTTGCCTCCCTGCCCCGACCCTGACCAAAACCGAGGACATACATACAAATAGCGGCTCATGAGTTACTTGGATTAGCTCTTTTCCTTCCTTCAGTGTTGTTAGATTATTCATTGGAAATGCTGTTAAATCCATTTGTTTCAGTTTGCTTTCAGTTTTAGGTGTTTTTGGTCTCCTCATCCTTGTTGATTTGGTTTTATATTTTGGATACCTAGAACATTAGCATACTTCCAAAAGAAAAGCCATGCAAAAAAGTACAGCAGGGAAAAGTAGCCCCTTCCACGTTCCTTCTGCTCATTCCCCATCCCCAGTGCCCAATAGATTGTAGATAACCCCCTTCACTGTTTTCTGTTACATCCTTTCTATCTTTCTTTTAGGACAGATAAACAAACATAGTTCTGTTTTCTTATTTGCCCTCGTTATGTGCACTTTGCTTTTTTCACTTCACAAAATATCTTGGAAGGCAGGCACTCCGTGTCAATACACGAGACCGTCCTCATTCCCTTTGCAGCTGCAGGGTATCCATTCTACATATCATAGTTTACGCAAACTATCTCCTATAGTTAGACATTTAGGTCATTTTTAGCATTTTGCAAAATAGTGTGACAATGAAAAACCTCCTGCGTACGTATTTTTCTACTGTTGGAGGTGTAGCTTCAGGGTAAATCATGGTAAGTGGGAATGTTGGGTTAAAGGGTACGTGTGTACGTGGTTTTGTCAGGCATTACCAAATTCCCCTCTCTAGTGACTGAGCAATTTGCATTCCCACCAACAGTGTATAAGAGTGCTTGTTTCTCCCGTGGCCTCACCAAGAGAGTGAACTGTCAAGGTTTTTAATTTTTGCCAAGTTGGTAGGTCAGAAATGATATCTCAGCATAGTTTTTTAAAAGTGGTTTTATTGGATATAATTTACGTGCCATAAAATTCACCCATTTAAAGTGTACAATGAAATATTTTTTAGTATTTTTACATAGGCATCACTATAATCTAATTTTAGAATATTTTCATCACCCCCGAAAGAAACCTCATACCCATTAGCAGTCACTTCTCCCCACACCCACCTCAGCACTGATCTACTTTCTGGCAGTATAGATTTGCCAATTCTGGACATTTCATAGAAATGGAATCACACAATGGGTGGTCTTTTTTTGGCTGACTTCTCTCACGTAGCATAATATTTTCAAGGATGCTTCATGTTGTATCATGTGTCAATACTTCATTCCTTTTTATGCCTGAATAATATTCCACTGTATGCATTTACAGCATTTTGTTTATCCTTTCATCAGTTGATGGCATTTGTGTTTGTTTCCACTTATTGGTTATTATGAATAAAACTGCTAGGAATATTCATGTACAAGTTTCATGTGGGTACATGTTTTCAATTGCTTGGGTATATGTCTTGGAGTGGAATTATATGGTACCTATATATTTAACTTTTTGAGGAACTGCCAAACTGTTTTCCAAAGAAGCTGTATCATTTTACATTACGACCAGCAATGTACGAGGGTCCTAATTTCTCCAGATCTTTACCAACACTTGTATTGTCTGGGGTTTTTTGTTTGTTTGTTTGTTTGATCATTTTTAGAGATGGGATCTCTATATTGCCCAGGCTAGATTCGAACTCCTGGACTTAAGCGATCCTCCCATCTCAGCCTCCTGAGTAGCTGGGACAACAGACATGCACCATTATGCCCAGCTAGTGGGTTTTTTAAAGCCACCATGTTGCAGATGAAATGGTATTTCATTGTGGTTTTGAGTTGCATTTCTCTAATAACTAATAATGTTGAATAGTTTTTCATACACTTATTGGCCATTCATCTTCTTTGGAGAAATGCCTATTCCAGTCCCTTGTATTTTAATCAAGTTGTTTTGCATTTTGTTCTTGAGTTGTAGGAATTTTTAAATGTATTCTGGAGAGTAAACCCTTAATAGATATGATTTCCAAGTATTTTCTCCCATTCTGTGTGTTGTCCTTTCACTTTCTTGATGGTGTCATTTTCAGCACAAGTTTTTAATTTTGATGAAATGCAGTATATCTATTTTTTCTTTTGTTGCTTGTGCTTTTGATGTCATATCTAAGAAATCATTACTTAACACTGCATCATAAAGATTTACCCCCATGTTTTCTTCTAAGAGTTTTATAGTTTTGGCTCTTACATTTAGGCCTTTGATTCATTTTGAGTTAATTTTTATAATAATGTGAGACAAGAATCCAATTCATTCTTTTTCATGTGGATATCCAGTTGTCCTAGTGCCATTAGTTGAAAAGCAACTGGGATCGTGAGTGAGTTCTTTCTTGGATTCTGAGCTCCCCAATCTTGTGTTTTGAGTTCTCCAAGTTTATTTGAGCATTTTTAATCTGGAATGAGTTTGGACATCATGACAGAAACATGACTGCGTCCTGTAGGGAGGCCTCAGGTACCTGGCTCAGACAGAAACTGGACTGGGTTCGGTAGGTAGGTAAGGTTACTGAAAGACGGGAGATCTTGGGTTATTCTGGATCCAAGGTGTCTAGGATTCCTCCATTTGGAACTCAAGTCAATTTCATGCGTAAGAACTATGGACACAGAACCTGTGCTTTTCTAGAGAAATAAGTGAGCCTTATCAAAGGTAACTTAGGGTTACAGTGGTCAGAGTGGGGAAACTCCTTACAAAAGGCATATGTTTCTATAGCTACAACAACTGCACGGACCAAGAGGACCTCCTTCTACATATTTTAAAACAAAATTGAGGCCAGGCACTGTGGCTCACGCCTGTAATCCTAGCACTCTGGGAGGCCGAGGTGGGAGGATCACTCAAGGTCAGGAGTTCGAAACCAGCCTGAGCAAGAGCGAGACCCCGTCTCTACTAAATATACAAAGAAATTAATTGGCCAACTAAAAATATATAGAAAAAATTAGCTGGGCATGGTGGCACATGCCTGTAGTCCCAGCTACTCGGGAGGCTGAGGCAGGAGGATTGCTTAAGCCTAGGAGTTTGAGGTTGCTGTGAGCTAGGCTGACGCCACAGCACTCCAGCCCGGGCAACAGAGTGAGACTCTGTCTTAAAAACAAAAAAAAAAAAATTGAGGGGTGCCAAGCTAAAGAAACCTGTGCACCAAAAATGTTTGCCTTTATCATAAATAGCCAGGCCATTGGAAAAGAAATTATCCATTTTTTATACCAGCTGTCTGATGGATGCTCTGCCTTTGTCCTAGAGTGTTTTCCCACTAGAAGAAGCCCCCAAATGCTTCACTCCTGGGACAGTCATCAACCAATTTCTCAGAGAAAAGAAAAAAAGCATATTTCTTTGGCAGAGGTTTCAAATCAAGTCCAAAATGTCCCTGTGTCTGAACTTGTCTAATAGACATTTGAACGATTTTCAGAAAAACATTTATATACATTTGTCCTCTGTGTATTTTCTATTTGATACTGCTTCTCTCATGGGACCCTCTCAGTCAGCTGAAACCCCTCTTCTCAAACCCCTCCCGGAATGGGTAAAATGGTTAGGGTGTGAACAAAAGAGAGATCCTCAGGGTAAATGGTTTTTTGAGAAAGATGAATGGGCCCTTAGAAGAACAGATGATGGTTTGTGACAAGGTCTGTCTGACTCTGGTGGACTTCTAGCCTCTTCCCCTGTGATAAGAGTTCATCTTCAGAAGATTGCTGACAATGGGGTTTCTTTTGTAGAATATGTCTTTAGGCAGATGGAGGGGAACTCAGAAAGCCTCTGCATTTTGCATTTTTCAAGTTCCTTCATCTGAAAGTAATCAATATATTGATAATATGTATATCGATGTACATATTTTGGGGTGGCATTTCCTGAACTCTTTTAGTGGCTAGCTTTAATGAATTCAAGCATAACTGTCAAGAATGAGTAAATTAGGTGAATGTAAATGGTGTAAGAGTTTATAAATGAACTTGTAGTTTCAAAAATCTTTTTCAATAATTTGAAATCTTAAAGTTATATTATGTTAAACTAAGTAACAGATATTTATGAAATGTCTGAGTTACTTCCAATTAAGTTAAAATACTGAAACATTAATTGCTGAACATAATTTTAAAGTATATATACTTTTGCATCTTGTTTTCATGCAGTATAAACTAAATATATTTGAGTCTATTAGTAAACATAAAAAATTGTTCTATGAGGAAGCACATGTTTCTAGAAATTATGAAATGTATATTTATGAAGTGTCAGTGTATGACACACAATTCAAGATTGCCTTATGGCACCTTAAAATTTCCTGGGTTTTCACTAGAAATAAAGTGAGTTAAACATTCTAATATATGGCAATTAAAACTAGAAATAATAATGGAAACAACTCTGTGTACAAGGAAAGTAAGACATGTTTTTGGTAAGTGAAGCTATGAGGTATAGAAGATATGTTTTTGTTAAGGGAGTAATTTTTGTCCTAAAGTAGAATGGTCATTCCAAAATGAGAAAAGAAAAAGTATAAGAAAAAAACGGAATGAATGGATAAGAAAGTTGTGGAAGATTTGTGAAAGATGAATCTTGTGAAAGGAATTTTATGTGTGATCAAGTTGGCTAAGATTAGAAGGGAATTATTTTTAATTTTTTCCTAAAATTCAGCATTAATAGCAGAAGTACACTGATACAAAACTAGAATTTGGTCTTCTCTGTTTAAACAACGAAGTTTTCTTAGAGTATTGGCCTCTGCTCTTAATAGAAAACTATGAAAGCTTTTTCTTATCTTTTAGGTAGTTGGTCTGAAAAACAAAGATTCTGTGTTTTACCAAGAAAATTTCCTGTGCTTTCTGAATCCTTAAAGCTTCTATTATTAAAAGTTCTTCACTCCATAGTAGACAAAATGATACAAATTATGGAAAAATATTGGTGTGGTGACTGTTCTAAAATTGCTAAAATGGTTTGTAACCAATGTTTGGTTTGTCAAGCCCAGAATCCTGGAAAGACAATCAAAACTTCAGGTGGTATATTTCTGCTACCTGATGAGCCATTTGAACATTTACAGAGGGATTTTATTCAATTGACACCTGCAATGGGTTATGAATAGGTTCTTGTAATAATCTACATTCTTTGACCGAATAGAAGCTTTCCATGCAGAACGGTCAATACTATAACAGTAGCTAAAAGGTTATTCAAAAATTTGTTTCTTGCCTGAGTGCAGTAGCTTATGCCTGTAATCCCAGCACTTTGGGAGGTCAAGGTGGGAGGATCATTTGAGCCAGGCGTTCAAGGCAAGCCTAGGCAACATAACAAGACTTTGTCTCTTCAAAAAATTTAAAATTAGCCAAGCATTGTGGCACACACCTGTAGTCACAGGTATTCAGGAGGCTGAGGTGAAAGGATCACTTGAACCCAGGAGTTTGAGGTTATAGTGGCTATGATCATGTTACTGCACTCCAGCCTGGGTGACAGAGCAAGACAGTGTCTCTAAAAAAAAAAATTAATTAACTAAAAAATTAAAATAAAATTTTAAAATGTGTTTCCTTTATGGGGTACTCCTGGAGAAATCTCCAGTGATAGAGGTACCTATTTTACTGGAAAAGGTATAAAGCAATTAAATAAGATGTTATGAACACAATAGCATTACCATTGTCCCTATCACCCTTAGTCTTCCGGAAAGGTTGAAAGGACAAATGGCACCTTAAAACTTAAAATTGGTGGCCAGGCATGGTGGCTCATGCCTGTAATCCTAGCACTCTGGGAAGCCCAGGCGGATCCTTTGAGATCAGAACTTCGAGACCAGCCTGAGCAAGAGCGAGACCCCGTCTCTACTAAAAAAATAGAAAGCAATTATTTGGACAACTAAAAATGCATATATATTAAAAAAAAATTAGCCAGGCATGGTGGTGCATACCTGTAGCCCCAGCTACTTGGGAGGCTGAGGCAGGAGGATCTCTTGAGCCCAGGAGTTTGAGATTGCTGTGAGCTAGGCTGACACCACAGCACTCTAGCCTGGGCAACAGAGTAAGACTCTGTCTCAAAAAAAAACCAACAAAACCCAAAAAACTTAAAATTGGTGAAGTCAACTGAATCAATAGGTTTGCCTTGGTTAAAGGTATTACTGTTGGCCCCAATGGTAATCAGATCTACCCTCAGTGGAAAATATGTTGACCCCTTATGAAACCGTCACTGGAAGGCCGACGCCCCGATATTAGAACTTCATGTATTTTCCACTTTTATAAACTCTGACTTGACTCAATAGTGCAAGGCTTTAGTGCAATATGCCAAAGAATATTTTCACCAGGTAAAGAAAAAGCCCTTCATGACCCACCAACTGATGACAACCAGACCTTTCATGATCCAAAACTCAGAGATTGGATCTTTTCGAAATGACACCAGAGAGAGACTGTCCTTGAACTTCGGTTTGAAGGGACCACACCCACGTCTTCTCTGCAGCAAAATTTCAGGGCTTCAAGTCTTGGATTCATATCTCTCAACTCAAAAGGGCCCCTAGAAATTCCTGAAACTGTATACCTGTTGGAGACTTTAAGATAATGATGACCAGGGAAGTTTTGTCCCCAGAAGCAGATGGCATCCTAGACATGGCCAGCTTTCCCAAGATCATGAATTAAGATTTCTCTGCCATCATGAAAGCCTTATCCTTTCTCTCCCCCCTCATTTTCTGCTGTCCTAATTTTTCCTTTTCTCTATAGGAAAATCTGTGGGACAATAATTTGTGAATGGCTTTAGCTAAAGCTTATGCTTTAGCAAAAAAAAAAAAAAAGAAGAAGAAAGGACAACTGTTGGGTTTTATGAACATAAGCTAGTTTCCACTGAGGAAAGATTCCACTGGGGATCCTTGGGACTCACTCTTGGTGGTAGTGGGATACTGATACTATGGGATTTGAAACTAATCCATAAATTAAAGGAGAATCTTGGACTGTGTGGCCAACCAGACCTCCCAGGGGTTCAAATGGGTAGATGTCATCCTCCAAAACATGGATAACATATATGATCAACAAAAACACTTAATGGAATGTCATGTAGCTTTAGGTCTCATTTGGGGCTTATGCATGGTGTTGGGGGCTCACGTTGGGGGCTTATGCACGGTGTTGAACAAAACTGAATGTTGAACTTATCTTTCCTCTGATTTTGCTACTATAGAAAGCTTAAAAGCTGGCTGATGGTAGCTGGGCATGTGTGAGCCTATAGTTCCAGCTACTTGAAAGGCTGAAGTGGGAAGATCACTTGAGCCCAGGAGTCTGAATCCAGCCTGGGCAACATAGTGAGACCCCATCTAAAAAAAAAAAAAAAAAGGGACTGCCACCAAATACATTAATGAACTTTCTCAGAGAAAGGAAATGTGATGGGTTTACAGGAGCAACTAACAGTTGGTTTTCAGGCATCCTAAGTGTTGGATGCCAAACTTGGCTATTCTTAGGTTATCCCATCTTCTCCTAGTGGGTCTTAAGGTTACTATGACTTGTTTTAATAAGCTAACAACAAAATCGGATACCTCTTTAAATCAGACCATTCTATGGTGAACTATGGTCCTTAATTGCCATCACACTCTGAACAAGGACTGTGACCAGTTGAACTTAAATACTGTTAAACTGCCTATATTGCCTGAACTTCGACTTGTTTGATTTGGATCAGTTTGGCTCATACAGGCTCCTGTTAAGGAGTTCTCTTCAGTCTTTCAGTATCCTCCTGGTAGTTGTCATAACAGTCCAGTGCACCATGTCCTCCCAAGTCTCAAGTATTTGCATGCAGCCATCCAGCAAGCATTGAGCATTTTAACTAGATTAGCAAAGAATTATTCAACTGATGTGACGTGTAAATTTCATACTGAGACCAAGTAAGGCCATTTACAATGGTGACAGAAAGTGGCATCAATGCCCAAGGTTTCGCTCAATCTCTCAAAAATTGAGAGGCTGGCCAGAATCAGAGAATTGTTAATTAAACTAAATTTGAGGAAGCCTCTGTACTTGAGTCCTCATGGAACAAACTGCAATCTAACTTAATATGTAAACTAACTAAAAGCCTAACTTCGGAGTATACTTTTCTAACAAATAGCTGAGTCTCAGCCAATCACAGCAGCCAAGCTTCTTTCAATTGCAAGTGGCCAATTGATCAGACCACGTTCAAATAAGACAAACATCAAGCTGTAATCAATCAAGCTACCTCTGTACCTCACTTCCATTTTCCGCCCACATTGCTGGTCATTGCCGCCTGACCACATTGCAGACTGGAGTTCTCTGAACTCTTCTGGTTTTGAGAGCGGCCTGATTCATGAATCATTTTTTGCTCAAATAAACTTTGCTGAATTTAATTTGTCTAAAAGTTTTCTTTTAACAGGGCTATGAATTTTCCTTGGATATATGAGCTTTTCTTAGGACATATGCTTTACCTATATACCATAGATTCGGCTGTGTAGCAATTCTGTAATTTCTTATACCCAAGGTTGTAAAGTATAAGGTTTTAAAGGTTCCAGGTGGAAAATTATGCCAGTTATCACATTACTGCATCTCAGGTCTAAATTCACTCTTCATTGCCTGCTCTGTGAAAATGAATATGGGCCCTAAATATTGTTCCTTTGCCAGCTGGCACAATGTTTAGCTTTGACAGTAGAGGGCACTAGAGAGACGCTGCAGGAAGAATTCTCTTGCGCTCACTTGGCAGGTTTCTGCAGCATGGGTGACTTTTCCAGCGCCAGGTTCCTGCGATGTGGGCAGTCCCTCCAGTGCCTGGCTTTGGCAGCACAAACAGCTTCCCTAGGGCAGCTCCCTCAGTATTTAAGCTGCTCCAGCACCAGGTTTCTGCAGTGATGGGCACCTTCTCCAAGGCTCAGCTCCTGCAATACACAGGAGCCAACAACACCTAGCAACCAGCAGCCTCCCCAGATCTGCCCCCTCAGAGAGTTTCATAGTGGAAGGGCTCTAAGTGAGATGCCTCCCTAAACAGCTTTTCAGCATCATACGGGTGGATTTCCAGCAGCTTCCACTGGTGTGGCACAACAGGAACTTCTCTGCCATTTACCAAGCCACGATCATGTCCCCTCCAACAAGGTCTGGCCCTTAGTTTTAGAGGGGCTTTGTCCTTAAGTGCACTATCTCAGCCCCAAGGGTAGTGGTGGCTTATTATTTGCTATTCCTCTGTTATTTAGAGTTCCTTTTTCTCTTCCATAAAATCGAAATGATACCTGATACCAAAACTAGACAAAGACCTTTAAAGAAAAAAAAAAAAAACCTATAGACAAATATCTCTGATAAAGATAGATGCAAAAATTTGGAACAAAATTTTAGCAAATGGAACTCAACAGTTTATATTAATAAAGAGGACAATACAACATGATTGAGTTGAGTTTATCCAGGGACTTCAAGACGGGTTTAATATTTGAAAATCAATCAGTGTAATTCACCATAATAACAAACTGAAAAGGATAAACCACATGATCATCTCCATAGAGGTAGAAAAAGCATTTGGCAAAATCAAAATCCATTTCTGACTAGAAAAAGAAAACCTCTCAGCAATAATTTTAAAAAAAGCAAAAAACTCAATTTTAAGATGAGCATGAGATTTTAACAGATACTGCACCAAGTAAGGCATACAAAAGGCAGAGAAGCACATGAAACGATGATCAACATCATTAGTCATTAGGGAAATGAAAATTTGAACTACAATGAGATACCCACTACACAACTATGAAAATTGCTAATATTAAAAACTGATCTATACCGAGTGTTGGAGAGGATGAAGAAATGGAGTTTTCATATACTACTGGTAGGGATGTAAATGGTGAAACCACTTTGGAAAACAGTTTGGCAGTTTCTGGGGAAAAAACTGACCACCTACCATATGATCTATCCATTGCATTACTAGATTACTAGGCATTTATTCAGGAGAAAGGGAAGCATGGGCCATACATAGATTTGTACCTGAATGTTCATAGCAGCTTTGCTTGTAATCACCAAAAACTGGAAACATCCCAAATGTCCAAGAAGTAGTTATACAAATTCGTATATCCGTATAATAGAAAACTACTCAGTAATTAAAACAAACCCTGCATTATGGTTGAATCCCAAAATAATTATGCTGAGTGAAAGAAGCCATGCCAAAAAGAGTACATACTGTATGATTTCACTTGTATAATTTTTTTTAGAAAATGTAAAATAATCTATAGAGACATAAAGCAAATTAGTGGTTGCCTGGGGACAGGTTACTGGGCGGTACAGAAGGGAGGGACTGCCAAGGGGCATGGGGAAACTTTTCGGGGTGAATATGTTCATGATCTTCATTGATAATGTTTATTATCTTTTTTTTTTTTTTTTTTTTTTTGAGACAGAGTCTCACTCTGTTGCCCAGGCTAGAGTGCCATGGCGTCAGCCTAGCTCACAGCAACCTCACATTCCTGGGCTCAAGCCATCCTCCTGCCTCAGGCTCCCAAGTAGCTGAGACTACAGGCACACACCACTGTGCCCAGCTAATTTTTTCTATATGTTTTTAGTTGTCCAGCTAATTTCTTTCTATTTTTAGTAGAGACGGGGTCTCCCTCTTGCTCAGGCTGGTCTCAAACTCCTGAGCTCAAACGATCCACCCGCCTAGGCCTCTGTTTATTATCTTGATTCATTATCTCAACGGTTTCACATTATCTCAGTGGTGTATATATATGGCAAACTTATAAAATGATACACTGTAAGTATGTGCAGTGTACTGTATTTTTTTTTTTTTTTTTTTTACAAAATCATGCTAGCTGCTGGCTGGAGAATGTACTGGAGGAAGAGGTGGGACAAAATGCAGGAAGGCCAGTCAGGAGGGTATTGTCACAGCCAAGGTGTGAGATGGTGGTGGCAGCAGAGACAGAGAGCAAGTAGGGAGACCTGATATATTTCATGGTTAGAGTGAAGAGGACTTGATAATGGATTGGGTGTGGGAGACGAAAAGGATGAAGAAATCACCAGTAACTCTTGGGTTTGGGGCTTAAGCAATTGGATGGATTGCAGTACTATTTGTGAAGGATAAAAAAGACTAAAGCAAAAATAGGCAGGGAATGTGGAGAATTGAAATTGGTCCTGGACAAAAATTCTATCTGTGGACCAAACTCCACCAAGAAATGCCTGATGTGTGAGTTGAAAATGCTGGTTCCTAGGATCCACCCCAGACCTAGTGAATCAGAATCTCTGGGACACTGTAATTTTAACAAGCTCTCCAGGTAACTGAAATCTGTCCTAGAGTTTTACAGGTACTGGACCTCATTCTCCTTTCCTTTTTTTCCATCTTCTCGTTTTTCTCCTCCCTTTTCCCCCCTTGCCAATTCTCCCTGAAGAATTAGCTGAGTAAAGATAACACTGGAGATATAACAGTTACAAACATATAACACATAACAACAGAGCCCCAAAATACATGAAGCAAAAACTATCAGAATAAGTGAGTTCTGCAAAGTTGCAGGATACATGATCAATATACAAAAATCATTTGTATTTGTACGCATTTGCAATGAACAATCCAAAAAGGAAAACAAATCCAATTACAGTAGCATGAGAAAGAATAAAATGCTTAAAACTAACAAGAAGCACAAGACACTGAAACCTACAAAATATCACTGAAAGAAATTTAAGACAAAAATAAGTGAAAAAATATCTACATTCCTGAATTGGAAGATTTAATATTATTAAGATGGCAATACTCATCAAATTTATCTACAGATTCAACACATTTCCCAGCAAAATCCCAGCTGCTTTATTATTACTATTGCAGAAATGGACAAGCTGATCCCAAAATTCATACAGAGATGTAAAAGACCTAGAATAGCTAAAACAATCTTGAAAAAGGAGAACAAAGTTGGAGGACTCACATTCCCCAACTTCAAAACTTACTGTAAACTAAAGTAATAGAAATAATGTGGTACTTGCACAATTAAGACATAAAGATCAATGAGGTAAAATTGAGATTCCAGAAATAAACTCTAACATTTATGATCAACTTGTTTCGACAAAGGTATCAAGATAATTTGATGGGGAAAGAATAGTCTTTTCAACAAATGATGCTGGGACATTGGAAATCCATATGCAAAAGAATGAAGTTGGACCCTACCTTACACCATATATAAAAATTAAGTGATTTTATGGCACATGTATTTTACCACAATTAAAAAAATTAACTCAAAGTGGATCAAAGACCTAAATGTAAGAGGTAAAATTATAAAACTCTTAGAGGAAAACAGGTATAAATATTCATGACCTTGGATTATTAAACAATGGTTTCTTAGATATGAGCCCGAAAGCACATGCATCCAAAGAAAAAAAATACGTAAAATGGATTTCATTAAAATGAGCCAGGCATGACGGCATGTGCCTACAGTCCCAGCTACTCGGGAGGCTGAGCGGGGAGAAGCGCTTTAGCCCAGGAGTTTGAGTGCAGCCTGGGCAAAGCAGCAAGACTTCATCTCTAAAAATTTTTTTAAAAGTTACGAACTTTTTTTTGGAGACAGAGTCTCACTGTGTTGCCTGGGCTAGAGTGCTGTAGCGTCAGCCTGGCTCACAGCAACCTCAAACTCCTGGGCTCAAGCGATCCTTCCGCCTCAGCCTCCCGAGTAGCTGGGACTACAGGCATGCGCCACCATGCCCGGCTAATTTTTTTCTATGTATATTTAGTTGGCCAATTAATTTCTTCCTATTATTAATAGAGACGGGGTCTCGCTCTTGCTCAGGCTGGTTTCGAACTCCTGACCTTGAGCAATCCAGCCCCCTCGGCCTCCCAAAGTGCTAGGATTACAGGCGCGAGCCACTGGGCCCGGCCAAGTTATAAACTTTTGTGCTTCAAAAGACTCTTATCAAAAAAGTTAAAAGACAACCTACAATGGGGGAAAATATTTACAAATTATATATTTGCTAAGGAAGTCATATCCAGAATATATTAAAAACCCTTATGACTCCATATAAAAGACAAATAATCCAATTTTAAAAAGGCAGGTATCTGAGCAGACATTTTTCCAAAAAAGATACATAAATGGTCTATATGTACATAAACAGATGCTCAACTTTATTAGGGAAATTAAATCAGAACCATAATGAAATAGTCTACACAGCCACTAAGATGTCTACAATAAAAGATGGACAATAATAAGTGTCAGCAAGGATGTAGAAAAACTGGGACCTTCATACACTGCTGATGGTAATGTAAAATGGGGCAGCCACTTTGGAAAACAGTTTGCCAATTCTTCAGAAAGTTAAGCACAGAGTTACCATATGACCAAGCAACTCTACTCCTATACCCAAGACAAGTGAAAACATGTGTCTACCAAAAATTGTACATGAATGTTCATAGCAACTTTACTTATAATAGCCAAAAAGTGGAGACAACCCAAATGTCCATCAACTGGTGAAAGGACAAACAAGATATGGTCTATCCATACAATGGAATATTATCCATAAGAAGGAATGAAGAGCCGATACATGTTCTAACATGGATGAACCTTGGAAATATGCTGTATGAAAGAAGCCAGTTACAAGACTACCTATTGTATGGTTCCATTTACATGAAATATCCAGAATGTACAATCTACAGAGAAAAAATAGATTTGTGGCTGCCTAGGGCTTGGGTGGGAGTGGGGGTGGAAGGAAATGGTGAATGACTGCTGACAGGTATGGGGTTTCTTTTTGAGGTGATGAAAATGTTCTAAAATTGACTGTAAATTTACTAAAAACTATTGAGTTGTACAATTTAAATTGGTGATGGGGTGGGAGGGTGGATGGGGAAAAGGGAGATGTTGCTCAAAGGGTACAAAGTGGCTGGGCGCAGTGGCTCATGCCTGTAATCCTAGCATTCTGGGAGGCTGAGGCGGGTGGATGGCACAAGGTCAAGAGTTCAAACCAGCCTGAGCAAGAGCGAGACCCCGTCTCTACTAAATATACAAAGAAATTAATTGGCCAACTAAAAATATATAGAGAAAAAATTAGCCAGGCATGGTGGCACATGCCTGTAGTCCCAGCTACTCGGGAGGCTGAGGCAGAAGGATTGCTTGAGCCCAGGAGTTTGAGGTTGCTGTGAGCTAGGCTAACACCATGGCACTCTAGCCCAGGCAACACAGTGAGACCCTTTTTTCAAAAAAAAAATAGGTACGAAGTTTCAGTTAGACAGGACATATAGGCTTTGGTGATCTATTGCATAGAATGGTGACTATAATTATAATATATTGTATACTTTTAAATTGCCAAAAGAGTAGATTTTAAATGTTTTCACCACAAAATAAGTATGTCATGGATTTGTTAATTAGCCTTATTTCATCATTCCACATGGCAAACATATATCAAAACATCACATTGTACCCCATAAATACATACAATTATTTGTCAATTAAAAATAAATTGGTGAAATATATGGTATATGAATATCTCCATAAAGATATAAAACAATAGAAAACCACATGTGGACACACAAAAAGAAGGGATTGTCACCTCTCACAAAAATCAACTCATGGTTGATAACAGACTTAAACTTAAGGCATGATGAAACTATAAGAATTCTAGAAGAAAATGTTGGAAAAACTCTTACAGACTTTGGCCTTGGCAAAGAATTTATGAAGAAGACCCCAAAGGCAATCACAGCAACAAGAAAAATAAATAACTGGGACCTAATCAAATTAAAAAGCTTCTGCACAGCCAAGGAAACTATCACGAGAGCAAACAGACAACCTATAGAATGGGAGAAAATATTTGCATATTACGCAACCAATAAAGGGCTGATAACTAGAATTTATATAGAACTCAGGAAAATCAGCAAGAAAAAAATCAAACAACCCTATCAAAAAGTGGGCAGAGGACAAGAACAGAAACTTTTCAAAAGAAGATAGACTAATGGCCAAGAAACATGAGAAAATGCTCAAAATCTCTAATCATCAAATCAAATCAAATCAAAACCACAATGAGATATCACTTCACTCCAGTGAAAATGGTCTTTATCAAAAAGTCCCAAAACAATAAATGTTAGTGTGGATGTGGAGAGATAGGAACATT
>CAUYRT010064751.1:0-19651 GCA_963574885.1 Lepilemur ruficaudatus
GAGCAAGAGCGAGACCCCCGACTCTACTAAAAAATAGAAATTAATTGGCCAACTAAAAACATATATAGAAAAAATTGGCTGGGCATAGTGGCACATGCCTGTAGTCCCAGCTACTTGGGAGGCTGAGGCAGAAGGATTGCTCGAAGCCCAGGAGTTTGAGGTTGCTGTGAGCTAGGCTGACGCCATGGCACTCTACCCGGGCAAAAGAGTGAGACTCTGTCTCAAAAAAAAAAAAAAAAGTACAACAAAGTAGGAACAAAAACATGCAAACGTACTATAAAAAACCCAGCCTGTTGCATTATTTGAGTGTTAGGTTACGTTCTCTTTAAATAACAAGATTATGAAGCAGGAGAAGTTGGTCTATGGAGATCTAGTGAAATGCATGGCATGTGGGCTTTGAAATCAGACAGATTAGGAGTTTCCACTCCTAACTAAGTTACTTCGCAAGTTTCTGAACTCTTCTGGGACCCCTTGACTAAAATGCAGATAATACCCGTCTCATAGACTTCCGATATAGGATTAAACAAATGTACCTGAAACACCTGGCAGAGGTCTTAGCTCAAGACAGAGTCTCAACAGAGATAGTTACCTCCCACTCCCCAACCCCACTTTGGATCTGCCTGTGAAACTTCACAGTGTTCACTGGCTTCACCTCCTCCCTTCACACTCTATTCTGTGCCCTATTTTTATAGTTCTTTATTTCCTAATCACTTTTTTTTGAGACAGAGTCTGGCTCTGTTGCCCCGGCTAGAGTGCAGTGGTGGCGTTGTAGCTCACTGCAACCTCAAACTCCTGGGCTCAAGTGATCCTCCTGCCTCAGCCTCCCAAGTAGCTGGGACTACAGGCATGCACCACCATACCCAGCTAATTTTTCTATTTTTTATAGAGATGGGGTCTCACTCCTACTCAGGCTGGTCTTGAACTCCTGAGCGCCAGCAATCCTCCTGCCTCGGCCTCCCAGAGTGCTAGGATTACAGGCATGAGCCACTGTGTCCGGCCTCCTAATTACTTTTGTTTATTCGTTTACTGATTCAAAGGCATTTATTGAACAACTGCTATGTACAAGGCACTAGGGCAAGCGCTGAGGAGACAATGGTGAGCTAATCCAAACAGCATTCCTGGTCATGGCCTAGTGAGAGAGACAGGTATCAATCGCACAAACATGAAGACAGTTGCAAACTGAGCCAGATGCTGGGAAGGGAAGGCAAGATGTATCTAGACTGCAGAGTCAGGGAAGTGAGGCTGAGTGGAGACCTGAAGAGAATGAGTGTTGTCTATGGCAGCTGGTGGCAGTGGAGGTGGTGGCGGCGGTGATGGTGTAGCTGATGGTGGTGATGGAGGTGGTGATGGTGGTGGAAGGGGTGGTGGTAGAAGGTGCCATTCACTGCAGAGGGAACAGCATGTGCAAAGGGCCTGAGATGCTGATAGACTAGTGTGGCTGCCACAGGACGGTAAGGGGGAAAAAGGGCAGAGACCAAATGTAAGCAGAAGCCACTTAGACCTTGCAGCACCTTGCAGGCTATGTTAAATATTTGGATCCTAATCCTAAAAACAACTGGATGCCACAGAAAACCTTAAACATGGGGTAGGGTGAAATAATCACAATTCATTGTGGGATGATCACTTGAGATCTCTGTAGTCCAATATGGTAGCTACTAGCCACATTTGGCTACTGAACACTTGAAATATTGCCAGTCTTAGTAGAGATGTGCTATAAATGTAAAATATAAATGGATTTCAAAGATAGCATGAAAAAAGAATAAAATACTTCATCAATTTTAAAATATCGATTATATCTTGAATTGATAATATTTTGGGTTAAATAAAATACAATATCAATTTTACCTGTTTCTTGGTAAATAAAGCTATCAAAAAATTTAAAATGACATATGTGGCTTGCATCTGTGGCTCCCATTATATTTTAGTTAGCTGGGGCCGCTCTGGATGCAGTGTGGAGAAGAGGCTACAGAGAAGACAAGTAGATGAGCCCAATGAGAAGGTGGTTTTTGTACTCCCGGCAAGAGGTGAAGCTTGGACTGGGATGATGGTAGTGGGAATAAAAAGAGTTGGATGGATTCAAGGTACAATTGGGACTAAGTGCTGCAGCAGACACATCCGCATGGATAATGGTACCCCATGTCAAAATAAAGAACACCAGAAGAGGACCAGCCTTGGCAAGAAATATCATGAGCTCTGATCGGGGCATGTTGAAGGGACATGTTCTGAGACACCCAAGTGGACAAGTATCTCAAGCAGGCAGTTGCCCATTTATGTCTGGAGTTCAGATGAGATGTCTGGGCAAAAGACTTCAATTGGAAACTTATTGGCTTATAGATGGGCATAGATGAGATTCCTTAAGAAGAAAGCAACCAGTGGGAAGTGGCTTAGGACCTAGACTTGGGAAATGATGTAGGGAAGGATAAGCTTGAAAAGGAGAGTTGAAAAGGAAAACTAAGTAGGTGTGGTCATGCAAGCAAAGAGAGCGAGTGACTAAAAAAGGAAGAGGTGGCCAGCAGTGATACCTGCTCTGAGAGGTGAAGCAGCATGGGGACTAAACACTGTCTGGGAGAGTCAGCAGCACAGTGGTCCTGGGTGACCGTTGCAAGTGCTGTCTGGGTGGGGTGATGAGGTGGAAGCCAGAGCGGAATGGGGCGGAGACTGGGCAGGAGGAGAGGAGACAGAGACAGTAAATATAGAGAACTCTTTAGAGGAGTTGGGCTACAAGGGCAAGAGAGAAGCTTGAGGGAGATGAAAGGTTTTTCTTGTTGTTATTGCTCGTTTTGAAAAATAAATCTGGAAGGGAATTGAGCATGTGTAAACACTGGTAGGGATGATCTGGTTGAGACGGAGTGGTAGAACACAGGAGAGACACGGGATGGTCAGCAGCGCATCTAGGTAACATCTAGATTGGACAAGGGCGCTGACCCTACTGGGAGGTCTCCTCTGCTCCCGTAGCAGGAGGACAGAGGGTGGGTGTGGGTAGACGTTCACGAGTGGGAAGTTGAAGGGATTTCTGTGGATGGCTCTAATTTTCTCTGTGAAGTAAGAGGTAAGACCATCCCTGAAGAAGACGTGAGGAGGCAGAGGCTGCCCGTGGCTGGAGGAGGATGGAGCAAGCTGAGATAGCACTGCAAAGAGAAGTGTAATAAAGTGCTTGGTCGCTAGGAAAGAGGCTGTAGGGGTCTTTCAGGTTTGAGGTTTTGTCACACAGGACAAAGGAGGACATAAGGAAAAGAGATAGTAGTGGCTTCAAATTTTTATTTCGTTGATCTTTAGAAGTGGCCATTTGATTTGGGGACGGGAAAGCTTGAAACCTTTTTTTTGGTATTTCACATTAATTACATTGAGAAAACAGCAGTTGTTCATATCGAAGAACAGGGAAGACTGATGGAGATTGGGATGAGGTAAAACCCTCTTCTTCAACCTTGTGTTTGGCAGCACCGCTGGAAAGAGAGTCTCTGGTTTTGGCAAGGGTGTTAGAAAGACTCTTAAGTCTGGGAGCTCTTCCAACACCCAGTGAGAAGAGATGTGCACCATCTGAACTTCCCTGGAGAGGTTCAGCCCCAGCGCCCCTGAGTGGCTGGCGTTCATGTGCAGACTATCTGGTAGCCTCACCGAGGCTGTTTTTTCTCCTCTATAAAAATGGGCAGGATCCATCTGCTGGTGCAGCTAGAAATTTGGGAGCCAGGTATGGGTCTCCATACAATGCCGAGAGAACGGGAAATCCAGAGATCTGCTGGCCTTTCTGCTGTGAGCTCCAGCTTGTACCAAGTGTTTTCCTGGGAATAAAGGAGAGGACAGATGGATTGGGAAAAGAGGAGGGGTCAGTGGACTCTGATCAAGATGCAGGAGGTTTTCAAGGCTGGACAACTGTGAGTAATAAGGTGGCGTAAAGGAGAAGATCCCTGCAGAGGAGCAGGTGAAGGAACCGAGAGGCCAGGGTGTCAGTGGGTCATGTTTGGGAACACTGAAGCCGCCGGGGCTCCCGGAAGATCTTGGGAAGAAGACGACTATGAACAGGTGCCAGGGTCTTCAAAAAGTGAGAGGAAGTAACTAGGAGGTGAGCAGGTGGTGACAGACGTAAGGAGGACATGAAGATGGTGTGGTCCAACGGCAAGAGCCCCGAGCCTTGGAAGAAGTGGTTTTCTTACAAAATATCGGGAAATAATAGTCAGTGATTTTCACCCTTGATCAGAGAGAGGGTTTCTGGATCCGATGATGCTCTTGTGGAACATCGTGAAACACCATGAAAAAGTAGATTTAATCTCATGATACAAACTACGATTTAGTGCAGATCATCTCTTAGTAGTCCGAGTGGGCTAGAACTGTTAAATGGCCAATAACGTATACACAGTCATATCTGTGCCAGTGGTTGAAAGCTCATGGACTTGAAGGAAAGGCAGAGAGGACATTGGCAGGACACACAGGAACCGACTGGCAGACGTGGCCCTCACTGAGTCAGGCCAGAGGAAGGGGTGGGGACTGGAAGAAGAGGAAGAGCAGCAGTTAACAGGGGAGGGAGGAAGGACTTGGCAAAATTTCAGTTAGGGACGCACATTTAATCTTGTCGATGTTGGCTTTTTAAAAAATATCCATGAAGATTTTTATCGCAGAAGAGCTAATTCAGAAGTTTGCTTTGCCTTTATGATTCCATATCTGAATTACTAAATCGACACAGTTTAAAACCTGTCCTTCCTTAAGCTTTTAGGTTTGACTTGCTATTTATAAATCTACCAAAATTTAAAAATCACTTTAAAAGGGACTTTGGCTTACATTTGGTCCTATTTACAAATTTAGCTTATTAAACTTTGAAATATTTTCAACTGCATTTATAAATGTAATATGTTTGATATCCTCTTTAAGTACCTCAGTTGTCTAACTTAAAATTTTCCTGGGTTCTTAAATAATTCTTATATAACTAATAAACTTGTAAGTATGGTAACTTTAAGCTCTCTTAAATGTTTCAATATATTACATAAATGTTTCAATACATGTTTCTACAAACAGAAAATTTTCAAATTAAAATCACAAGTATAAATGAAGGACACTTTTTTAAGATTTAAACTTTTTTTTTTTTTTTTGAGACAGAGTCTCACTCTGTTGCCCTGGGTAGAGTGCCCGTGGCATCAGCCTAGCTCACAGCAACCTCAAACTTCTGGGCTCAAGCAATCCTCCTGCCTCAGCCTCCCGAGTAGCTGGGACTACAGGCATGCGCCACCATGCCCACCTAATTTTTTCTATATGTTTTTAGTTGGCCAATTAATTTCTTTCTATTTTTACTAGAGACAGGGGTCTCGCTCTTGCTCAGGCTGGTTTCGAACTCCTGACCTTGAGGGATCCGCCCACCTCAGCCTCCCAGAGTGCTAGGATTACAGGCATGAGCCACCGTGCCCCGCCAATTTAAACATTTTTTATTGTTACTTAATAGATATACATATTTTCTAAGTACCTGTGATAATCGATACATTCATGTAACCAAATCAGGGTAATTGGGATATCCATCATCTTAAATATTTGTTTTTTTCTTTATGGTAGGAACATTTGAATTGTTCTCTTGTAGGTATTTTGAAATGTGCAATAGATTAACGTTAACTATAATCTCCCTGTGGATCTATTGAACACCAGGTATTATTCTATCTAACTGTGTATTTATACCCATTAATCAACCTTCCTTCATCCCCATGGCACCCCTCTCCTTCCTGGCCTCTGGGAACCATCATTCTACTCCCTACCTCCATGAGATCCACTTTTTTAGCTCCCACATATGAGTGAGAACATGTGATACTTGTCTTTCTGTGCTTGGCTTATTTCACTTAATGTAATGGCCTCAGTTCCATCCATGTTGCTGCAAATGACAGGAATTCATTCTTTTTTATGGCTGAGTATTATTCCATTGTGTATATATATCACATTTTCTTTATCCATTCATTTGCTGAGGGACACTAAGAGTGATTCCACTATTTTGGCTCTTGCAGATAGTGCTGCAATAAACAAGGGAGTGCAGTTATCTCTTTCATATACTGATATGTTGATTTCCTCCCTTTTGGCTATGTACTTAGTAGTGTAACTGCTGGATCACATTGGTAGTTCTATTTTTTCATTGTTTTTTTTTTGTTTGTTTGTTTTGTTTTTTATGAGACAGGGTCTCGGTCTGTTGCTGAGGCTGGAGTGCAGTGGCCTGATCATAGCTCACTGCAGCCTTAAACTCCTGGGCTCAAGTGATCTCCTGCCTCAGCCCCCCAAGGAGATGGGACTACAGGCTCGTGCCACCACACCTGGCTAATTTTTCTGTTTTTTTGTAGAGACGGGGCCTCGTTATGTTGTTATGTTGCCCACACGGGCCTTGAACTTCTTGGCCTCAAGTGAGCCTCCTGCCTTGGTCTCCCAAAGTGCTGGGATTACAGGCATGAGCCACCGTGCCCAGCCTATTTTCAGTTTTCTAAGGAAACTCCATACTGTTTTCCGTAGTGGATGTACTAATTTATAGTCCCACCAGTGTCTGGGGGTTCCCCTTTATCTACATCGTCGCTAGCATGTTATCTCTGTCTTTTCGATAAAAGCCTTTGTAGCTGGGGGGAGATGATATCTCACTAGTGGGGCACTTAGCCTTCTCTTGGGTTGCCGCATCTACCCGGGAGGGCGTGGGGGGCGGAGTGAGGCCCCTCTGGGGTCTCAGCTTTCTTTCCTCTGCCTTGCAGCCTCCATCAATTCCCCAACCCCCTCCTCTGAACTGGCCCTGCGGGGCAGCTGTCAGGGCAGGACACGCCTTCAGACGGCCACAGCCTCGGTCACCTAGCAGAGCCTGAGTCGGGCGGCCGCAGCAGGCCGAGGGCCACGACCGCCGGCGCAGACGCAGGCCCGGCGGGAACTCCCCCGAGCGGCGGCGCGAGCTCTGGGGAAGACACGGTTTCCACACCCCCGAGGGAGGGTGCGCCCCGCCGCGCGGACTTTCCCGTCACTCACACTTCCCGTTCCCCTGCGGGCGGCTTGGAGGCAGCAAGAGGTCGCGGCGAGGCGGCCGCTCGCCGGCCTCCCAGGTACGTCGGGCCCGCGCGCCCGCGCCGCGTCTCCGCGCTGCTTCCCCGGGCTCGCGGCCGGCTGCCCCCGCCGGCTCAGGTCCGGGCGCGCGCGGCGGGCAGAGCCACAGGCGGGGGCGCCGATGCTTCTCCGCGCAGGATTGCGGACACCGGAGAAGGCCGGGCCGAGGTCGGCCCTCGGGAGGAGAGGGAGCAACCCAGAAAGGGAAGGGGGCGACCCGGTCCCTGCGGAGCCCGAGGTCGGGACCTTGCGCGTCGGGGTGCAACGAGCCTTGGCTGAGCCGAGCGCCCTCCCCGCCTTGCCGGCAGCTGGGGCAGCCGCGGGGACCTTGCGCGGGGCTCCGGGCTGCGGGCCGCGGTGTCCCCTGGAGGCCCAGGTGGGCGGCCCCCTCCCGCCCCCCTCCCGGCTTCCCCCGAGGGCCGCCCTCGCCCTGCGTCACTTTTAACTCTTGGTGAAGTTGAACTCCAGCGTCCTGCAGGGGGTGTGTCCGCGCTCGCTGGTGACTGCTGGGGCCGAGCTTATGAGGACTGGATTTCGGTCACCGGGGCTCAGCGGTGGGGAAAGTTCCACACTCCGAGTCTGTCCGGGACCCTCGCTCCTAATCCGGAATCTGGCCTCCGCACCCGGGCGGGTTTTACTCCATTCCTAGAATGCATGAGTTAGGTCTCTGATTCGAAAACAACTTAGAGCATGTAGGCAGAGTCCAGTTCTTAATACTGCTCTGAAGTCCCCTTTATAACTAACTCCTTCAGCTTCTGTAAATGAGAACTCGTGTTTAGAACTTAGGTGCAAGCCAAGCCAGGATATTTTTTTTTTTGAGAGAGAGACAGAGAAATATTGCTGAGATGATTTTAATTTTGCAGAAGGTCTTGACTCTGTTACTGCGATTTTTACCAGGAAAATGACTTATTCACCAAACTTTAAAGTTTCTTCCTGCAAAGAACAATTGCGTCTTTAAGCTTTTTATAATGTACTCGTTTTACAAAAATTGCCAGAAGTTGACAGCATGTTTTGGAAGTTTTTAAGCTATCAAGTAATTACTCGTACTATTTTACTTACAAATAAACTAACAGAGGAAAAAATATAATGGTAAAAAATACCCCCAAATTTAAAAGAAGGCAAGAAAAGAGAAAAAAATAGAACATAAAATGGGTGGGACAAGAAGAAAATACTGAGTCCATTTTATGCTGAGGCAAAATACCTGAGACTGGGAAATTTAAAAAGAACAGAAAGAAATTTATTGGCTCATGGTTCTGGAGCTGGGAAGTCCAAGATGGAGGGGCTGGCCGGGGCATTCTTGATGCCTTATTAACATGGTGGAAGGCATCACATGGCAGGAGAGAGTAAGAGAGGACAGAACTTATTTTTATAACAAACCCACTCTCACAATAATGAACCTCCTCTCATGATAACAACATTAATTCATTCATGAGGGCAGAGCCCTGATGACCTAATCACCTCTTAAAGGTCCCACCTCCCAACGCTGTTACATTGGAGATTAAGTTTCTAACACATAAACTTTAGGTCAGTCAAACCATAGCAACATACCAGTAACTATATTAAATGAGGAATAAGTTTTACAATCATCAGACTAATATTGTCAGACGGGACTTAAAAACAACACAACAATTGTATCCTATTTACAAGAGACACATTTCTTATGGATGCTAAAAGGTATAAAGTGAACAGATGCAATCACTTATCAAAAGAGAGCTTTGTGGCTGTATTGATATCAGGCAAAATAGACTTTAAGGCAAAAAAAATCATTACTATAGATAAAAAGAAACATTTTGCTAGGATGAAAGTCTCACTGAGAAGAGATAAAAATTCTGAATTTATAAGCACCTATAGCATGACATAAAAAATTAGAAAATGAAAAAAAAATAGAGCCAAAATGACGGAACTGCAAGGAGGCATAGACAAATCCACAGAGTGGGAGTTTTATCATACCTCTTTTAGTACCTGATGGAAAAGCAGACAAAAGATCAGTAAGGATAAGGAAATTGTGAAAAACATAATTAATGTAGTTGTCTTAATGGACCTATACTGCTTGCAACAGCTGCTGAAATCACAGAACATATTCAAAATCTGACTATATATTGGGCCATGGAATAAACTGTGACATTTTAAAGGAGAGAATAATAAATTATAAATTATGCAGACTGTGTTTTATGACCATAATGCTATTAAGGTAGAAAACAACAAAAACCAAAACCAAAAATTCCCATATATTTGGAAATTAATAAATACATTTCTGAATAACCCATGGGTCCAAAAAGAATCAGAATGGAAATTAAAAAATGTTTTAAAACTAATTTTGAAAAAATACATATAAAAACTTGTTAGATGCATCTAAACTAGTGCTAAGATGAAAATTGACAATCTTAAGTGAATTTATTAGAGATTGAGAATGGCTGAAAATTAATGAGTAGGAAACAAACTCAAGAAATTAGAAAAGGAACATTAAAATAAACCCAGAGAAAGCAGAAGGAAGAAACAGTAATATAAGATTAGAAATTAATGAAATAGAAAATAGAGAATCTATAAAGTCAGAAGTTGGTTTCTCAAAAATGCTAATAAAAATGGCAAACCTCTGGCAAGATAAGAAAAAAAGCAGGCACAAATAACTTATCTAAAAAAAAAATTGAGAACCTCTCTTTTGTTAAGTGAAATAAGCAGGAGCCATTAGCCTGAGACAAGTCTTCCTAATTTGAGTTCTTACATAATAATTTGCAACTCAACGTAGTATGTTAAAAAAAAATGAAGCCTAATTTAGGAGTATTTTTTTGTAACTAACAGCTGGGTTTCAGCCAATCACAAATAGCCAAGCTTAGCCAATCACAGGCATCCAGCTGATCAAACCATGCGCAAATAAGGCAGATACCTAGTTGTGGCCAATCACGTGATTACTGTGCTTCTATGTTTGGCTTGTAAAAGCTCACTGCTAATACTGCTGGGTGGAGCTTTCTGAACCTCTTTTGATTCTGAGTGCTGCTTGATTCATGAGTCATTCTTTGTTCAAATAAATGCTGTCAAATTAATTTGTCTAAAGTTTTTCTTTTAACAGCTTTTGATGTCAGAACTGGGATCCAAAAGAGACCTTCAGTGACCCTCAGGAGCACCGAGTGACCAACTGAAGGTCCTTGTGGGGCCCACTGTGCCCATCATATTCTCGCTGCAACTGGAGGTTGTGGGTGAGTTCCCTCTCAGATTTGGCTCTGTGAATTTGCATTTTGAGTTCTCTGACTTTATTTGAGCAGTTTTTTGACCAGACTGAGCCAAGAATTGTATTGGATCCAATAAAGAAACCAAACCTGAACTGGTCCAATAGGAGGCCTCCTGTAAGTCTACTAGAAAACAGGGAGTCTACAACTCCTCCATCTGTAACTCTTGCCAATTCTATGTATAAGAACTATGGACTGAGAACCTGTGCTTTTCTAGAAAAATAAGTGAAACTTGCCAAAGATAACTTAGAATTACAGTGGTCACAGAAGAAAAACTCCTTACTTAAAGCAAACAAGCACATATCTCTACAGCTACAACAGCTACAGGAACCAAGGGGACCTCCTCATTACAAACAATTTAATTTTCAGGCCTAGCCAAAAACCCTAAGAGGACGGAGATAAAATTTTGCCTCTCCTATTGCAGAGAGACTAAAGATAGTTGGATCTGTTGGTAAACATGTTTTGTGTCATACTGAAAAATTGTACTGCCAGACAGCACATGCTTCTAGAAATTATGATTCATAGATTTGTCGCTCTGCATAATGCTGGTGTAACAGATGGTTCACAATTGCTTACTTTCTGGTTTTCACTGGAAATTAAAGTTACTGAGAATTAAGAATTCCAGTTAATATATGTAACTAAAATTACCAGAAATGAGAAGGGAAACAACTCTGCAAGTATACAAAGAAGTAGGTTGCGTTTTTGGTAAGAAAAGCTATAAAGTATGAGGGTGTGTTTTGTTAAGGAAAAAAGAGAGTGATAGTTGTCTTAAAGCAGGAGGACCGGTTGTTCCATAAGAAGAAAGAGGAAGGCCGGGTGCGGTGGCTCACGCCTGTAATCCTAGCACTCTGGGAGGCCAAGATGGGCGGATCGCTCAAAGGTCAGGAGTTCGAAACCAGCCTGAGCAAGAGTGAGACCCCGTCTCTACTAAAAATACAGAGAAATTAACTGGCCAACTACAATGTATAGAAAAAATTAGCTGGGCATGGTGGCTCATGCCTGTGGTCCCAGCTACTTGGGAGGCTGAGGCAGGAGGATCACTTGAGCCCAGGAGTTTGAGGTTGCTGTGAGCTAGGCTGACGCCACGGCACTCTAGCCTGGGCAACAAAGTGAGATTCTGTCTCAAAAAAAAAAAAAAGAAGAAAGAGGAAGAGTATAGGACAGAAATCAAATGGATATAAAAAGTTGTAGAAGGTTTATAGGAGAAGAATCTTGGGAAGGGAATTCTAGGTATGATCAAGCTGGCTAAGATTTGAAGGTAATTATTTATGTGTTTTGTAAAATTGAGCATTAATATAAAAAATATACTGATGTAGACTAGAAATTTTTAGAACAACAAGGTTTTCTTGGAGTATTGATCTGCTCTTAATGAAAAATTGTGACAGATTTTTCTTTACCTGCTAAGTAATTGGCCTAGGAAACAAAGGTTTTGTGTTGTATCAAGATAATTTCTTGTGCTTCATGTTGTCTTTTTAAAAAATTTTTTTATTTCAGAGTATTACAGGCGTACACACACTTTGGTTACATAAATTGCCTTTGTACCTCCCCACAGATGTGCCCATCCCCCAGACACCACACACCGCATCCGTTAGGTGTGGATTGACCCATGCCCTTCTCCTCCCACCTGCCTGACACCCGATGAATGTTACTTCCCATATGTGCACATTAGTGTTGATCGATGAGTACCAATCGTGTTGTCTTTATTACATCTTTACCTCTTAAGAAAACTGAGCTCTCTGTTAAAAAAGCCAAGGTTCTGTCTGCAACTGCATGGCTTTATGTATTTGTCTTTGAAGTCTTTTAATGATTACTCTAGTTAAATGAATCAATATTATTTCACAGTGACCTGTGATCCTATTATAATCAAATGTTTCAAGCTTTTTCGTATTTTTGACAACTTCCCCAAATCAAATTTTAAATTAAGAACTTTGACCTTGAACGAACTTTGGGAGCTTTTACATGGGCTCCTGAAATATATTAAAGGAATTTTTTCTCTCTGTTTATAAAAAAGAGATGTTAAACTTAATTAAGTTTGTTTGATATGTTAAATTGCACAGGAAGCATTGTCAAGTAGTAAGTGATGCTGAACCATCTTAAAGTCACATTGAATGGGAATGTTATGAATACATGCTTCAGAAATCACATGAAGCTCCTAGAAACCTGATAGTCCTGGTTATAATTCTAGTTATCTTAAAGTATTGTATGATGCAGAAATAATAAAATTTCCTTGCCAATTGCATTATAACAAACTCTCATCAGATCTTTAACAAACGCCAATGTAAGCCTTGTCATTCACAAAGAGTTACTTGTTTTACTCTGGTGGTTTCCTGAAAGCTGTTGAAACCAATTATAAATTTAAAGTTTGGGGACCTACAAACAAACAAACAAAAACCCTAAAGTGTTTCATCTTTGAAAAGATTCATAGAAAGGACTCTGACAAGTACAGGTTTCTGATAATGTTAAGATCATACCATTGGACTGGGTAAGAATTTCCAGGCATCTAATGAAGAAACTGATTGGTTCTCAAAACGGCTAACCCCACATCAAGCAGAATAAGAATGAACTGAATCCCAAAGAAGGGCTACTTTGGCAGATTTTCATGCTAAGTCAGCCAGTACTTAAATGGTTAAGCTATGCAGTTTGAAGGAACTCCATAAGATTGATCCAAGTTAAATTATGTATGATAACCTATTTAATAATCAATATTATGCACCTGAATTGGAGAAACAAAACTGACTTTTGAAAGGAGGTAAATTCAGTGTTAAGCGTGGACTCAGGGAGGACCCAGACAGCCTTCTGGTCCTCGCTGAGTCCATATAGCTTTCATCATTAAAAGCTCTGTATTCTATAACTCATCATGGAATAGATAAAATGAAATTATGAAAAAATATTGCTGTGCTGACTGTTCTAAAATTGATAACATGGTTTATAATCAATGTTTGGTTTGTCAAACCCATAATTCTTGTAAGAGAATATAAAAACCTGAGGTGGTGTATTTCTACTATCTGCTGGACCATTTGAACACTTACAGATGGATTTCATTCAGTTTCCACTCTCAATGGGATATCAAAATGCTCTTGTAACAATCTGTATGTTCTCTGTTTGGATAGAAGCTTTCTCATGCAAGAAGAAGACTGATGCTGTAACAGTAGCTAAAAGGTTATTAGAAAATGTGTTTCCTTTGTGGGGCACTCTTGGAGAAATCTCCAGTGATAGACAAGTTATAAAATAGTTAAATAAGGTATTACAAACACAATGGCATTACTGTTGTCCCTATGATCCTCAATCTTCTGGGAAGGTAGAAAGGACAAATGGTAATTTAAATGTGAAATTGGCAAAGTTAACTGAATCAATTGATTGCTTTGCCCAAAGGTATTACTGTTGGCCTTCATAGTCATCAGATCTACCCCTACTGGAAAACACAAATTAACCCTTTGTGAAATAATCACTGGAATACCTATGCCCCTAATAGAACCTCATGTATTTCCTGCTCTTATAAACACTGACATGACTAAATATTGCAAGGCTTTAATGCATTATGCCAAAATGTACTTTCACCAGGTAAAAGGTAATTTACCAACTGAGGACAGCCAAACCTTTTATGATCTAAAACCTAGGGATTGGGTCTTCTGGAAATGACAGCAGAGAACGACTTCCCTTGAACTCTGTTGGAAGGAACCATACCACCCACACTGTAGCAAAACTTCAGAGCTGAGAGTCTTGGGTCCACATCTTTCAACTCAAAAGCACCCCTTAAGACTCTTGAGACTGTGTACCTGTTGGAGACCTCAAGGCAAAACTGACCAAAGAGGTTTTTTCCCAGAAGCAGATGACATCCTAGAAGTAGGTAGCTTTCTCAGTATCACATGGATTAAGATTTCTCTTCTCTCTCTCTCTCTTTTTTTTTCAGACACAGCGTTTTGCCCAGACTGGAGTGTAGTGGCCAGATCATAGCTCACTGTAACCTCGAATTCCTAGGCTCAAGCGATCCTCCTGTCTCAGCCCCAAGAGTAGCTATGACTACAAGCACACAACACCATGCTTGGCTAATTTTTTTTATTTTTTGTAGAGACAGGATCTCTCCATATTGCCCAGACTGGTCTTAAACTCCTGGCCTCGAGTGATCCTCCTGTCTTGGCTTCCCAAAGTGCTAGGATTACAGGTATTAGCCACCTCATTCAACCAAGATTTCTCTTCTCTGTTATTATGAAACCTTTGTTCCTTTTCCTCTTTTTTTTCTGTGCCATCTTTCTGTTTATGCATAGCAAGATAGTACTATGGTTAGGATTTCACAATTGATAGCTTCTGCAGGAAACTTAACTAAATACTGGATATGTCATGTTAAACCTAAATCCCTGTATGATCTTAAAGATCTTCTAGTTCATCCTGTGACAAATTTTACTGATATTCCAGGTGCGGCTACCTGGTCCTTTAAAGCTGGGATTACAGATTGGGATCACGCCTGTAATCCCAACACTTTAGGAGGCATGGTCAATATATAAAATTTAATTAAATTTCTACGTATGTATATGCCATATATAAGTAGTATTATAATATTATCTTCAACGTTTCAAAAGTATCAAATACTGAGGAATAAATGTCACAAAATATGCTCAGGAACCTTATGCAAAAACCATAAAATATGATTGTGATAAATTAAAGATGACCTAAAAAAAATGGAGAGATATATCATGTTCATGGAGTGGTAGAGTCAATATTGCAGTGATGTCAATAATTCCCAAATTGATCTGCAGATTCAATGAATTACCAATTAAAATCTCAACAGGTTTTGTTTTTGAAATGGATAAGCTGATTCTGCCATTTATAAAAATATGCAAAGGGCCAAGAATAACCAAGACACATTTGAAAAATAACAAGGAGGAAGTACTTGCTTTACTGGATATTGAGATGTATTATATATTTAATATATTGTGTTACTGGTAGTATAGGGATAGACAAATAGAGATTGGATCAGAATAGAGAGCACTGAAACAAGCCCCAGCCCTCTATGGATATGTGACTATTGACAAAGATAATATTGGTGATTATTTCCCCAAGATGATCTTTTAACAAATGGTGCTGGGTTAATTAAATATCCATATTGGAATAAAATGAGTCCTGTCTGCTACCTCAAATGTTAATCCCAGGTACATTATAGACCTAAATGTGAAAAGCAAAGCAGTAAAGATGTTAGAAAGTAATAAGGAGAATACCTTCATGATAATGCAGGAATATTTCTTAAACAGGCCACAAAAATCACTGTTAAAAATATATGAAATGTAAGAACAGCTGTTCATCAAAAGTACTATAGTTTGAATGATGATGTCCCCTCCAAAATTCATGTTGAAATTTAATCCCCAATGCAACAGCATTAAGAGGTGTGGCCCTTGGGAAGTGATTAAGTCATGAGGGCCCTGCCTTGGAATTAGCGCCATTATGGAAGGGTTTGAGATTGAACGTACTACTCTCTTACCCGCCCGCCTTTTGCCATGTAAAGACACAGCAGCAAGGCACCATTGTGGAAGAATACAGTAGCCCTTACCAGAAACCAGTGCAGATGCCTTGATCTTGGACTTCCCAGCCTCCAGAACTGTAAGAAATAAATTTCTGTTCTTTATAAATTACCTAGTCTCCAGTATTTTGTTATGGCAGCACTACTGGGCTAAGACAAAAAGATTTCATTGAGAAAGTGTAAAGGCAAACAAACCATAGAGTGGCAGAAACTTTTGGAGGTGATAGATATGTTTCTTTCCTGGATTGTGGTTATGATACCATGAGTGTATACGTACGTCCAAACTCACCAAGTTGTATACATTAATTGTGTATAGTTTTTTGTATACCAATTATACTTTAATAAATCCAGGGAAAAAGGGAAATCTAGAATAAATATGCATGGTATGACCCATTTATCTAAAAAAAGAGGAGGGTATGCAAAGCAGTGGTATTGGCATGGACATAAAAATTCTGACTCCAACAGCAATTAAATTTCCAAATTAAGCATGTTTATGTTTTAATTCTCTGTGACTTTAAATTATAAAGCCCAGGCCTTTATAATTTCTTAGATTTTGTGAATGGGGAGAATTAGTTTTACCTATAACAAGTTTTGTTCTTGAGGATAAATATATATATACACATATATATATATATACATATATATATATATATATGTAGAGAGAGAGAGAGAGAGAGAGAGAGAGACAGGGTCTTGCCTTGTCACCTGGCTAGAGTGCAGTGGATCATCATAGCTCACTGCAACCTCAAACTCCTAGGCTGAAGTGATCCTCCTGCCTCAGCCTACTGAGTAGCTGGGACTAAAGGTGTGCACCACCACACCCAGCTAATTTTCTTTATTTTTTGTAGAGATGGGGGTCTCACTATGTTGCCCAGGCTGATCTTGATCCTCCTGTCTCAGCCTCCTGAAGTGCTAGGATTATAGGTGTGAGCCACCGTACTTGGCCTAGGATAAATATTTTTTAAAAATTTTTGTAGAGTTAATACACTGAGCAAATACAGAAAAGGCATACAGATGCAAGGAATGGGACAGCTGAATAGAGACAGAGAAGAATATAGGGCTGAGAAGTTGGGCAAAGAGAAAACTGTTGGGTTCACGGTTGAAATTAAACTAGCAGTTGCGGTGCAGATAGCTTTATTTCCCCCTCATTCCTCAAAAACGGCCCATCCAGACTTAAACATTGGCTACCTTTATTTCTCAGCAGGAAGAGAAGGTTTTGATGGTCGGAGTGTCCCTTAACCCAGCAAACCACCTTGCTCTGCCCAGGGTTTCCAACATCCTTCCTGCGTGCTAGTGGTAAGTACAGGCAGGCTTGAGGCACATGAAACCTTGTCCTTCAGGTTGAAAAGTGTGCTACTCCTGGAGCTTCATTTAGTGAATATTTATTCAGTGAGAGCTGTGGTTTGGTTCTGTGAGATCTCTGTATGAGTCAAGGGGGCATTGAAACAGGGAAAAGACATGCTTTTATATAAGAAGGTTTGAAGTGCAGAAAAAGGTGATTGTAAATCTGTATGGTTAAGCCCAGCCCATTTCTTTTCTTTTTTTTTTTTTTTTGAGACAGAGTCTCACTCTGTTGCCTGGGCTGTAGAGTGCCGTGGCACTCACAGCAACCTAAAACACCTGGGCTCAAGTGATCCTTCTGCCTCAGCCTCCCTAGTAGCTGGGACTACAGGCATGCGCCACCATGCCCGGCTAATTTTTTCTATATATTTTAGTTGGCCAATTATTTCTTTGTATTTTTAGTAGAGATGGGGTCTCGCTCTTGCTCAGGCTGGTTTTGAACTCCTGACCTTTGAGCAATCCGCCCACCTCGGCCTCCCAGAGTGCTAGGATTACAGGCATGAGCCACCATGCCAGGCCGAAACATACAGATTTAGTAATAGTTAAATCCATTCCTTCTGCATCCCTTTTTTTTTTTCCTTTTCTCTCCCAAAATAGACATTTGCTCTTTGCTTTTCCTTCAGAGTTGTTTTAGTTACAAGTATCACATTTAAGAGGTTTTGTTTAAATCACTTTTATGAATAGCTAAAAGGATTGAAGAGATGACCTGGTCTCTGGGAAAATTCAGAGATATTTAGCTATTTTAGCTTCCTAGATGCATCCACATCAAATAAAACAAAGAATTAATATTTCTAGCTCTCTACTTATGAAAGAGCCACATTGACAAGCTGTGGTGACTTTGCTGGCCTAGATGGTTCTGACCTCAGTGTTGTTTATGTTTACATAGACATCCTTGGAATCTTACTTTTGACAAAAAAGTTGCTCATAAATAGCATGATGTTTAGATACACAAGCAAAAGTAAGTTTGGGAGTGGGATCAATTAATTTCTCTTTAAACAGAAAGAAATGAAGCACAGCTAATGCTGGTGGTGAACTGAAGTAAACCCTAGAGATGCAGTGATAGTACTTTGATTTTGGAATTGGAAGCCATGAAAATTCAGGATTTATTTAGGAAGGCACAGGAAGAGAGATGAGCAAACCACATAAAATACAAAAGAAATCTTTTTGCTTATTTGCATAGATTTTAAAAATCCATTCTTGTATGTCTAAAAAATGGGATTTGGGAGATGTGCTATTTGTACTTTAGACCGTAGAGAGGTAATTCTCTTTTTTGGGGGGGGGAGTGTATAGAAACATCTTTTATTTAGGTAATAGGTCCCAAAACAGGTCAGTTAGTAAAATAGATTTAGAGAATATGGCCCTAGGCACAGCCTTCCCTCCCCCAAAATAACCCAAGGGTGTGCATTCCCCGTTCCCCCCTTGGGCTCCTCAGGTATTAAAAAAACGTTTTGGCAGTTCAGTGTTTACCATGTGAGCAAGAGGCACCACGTCCGTGTCCTGTATTCCTAGGGTACAGCAGCCGTAGGTGACTACAGCTCTCCAATCCTCCCCCCAGCCCAGAAAACATTTCTGCCCCACCCCAGGATCTGGGACCAAAATGAAGGACAAGCAGGCTGCCCGCATTGCGGTGCTGGGCAGGGCTCAGTGCCCCATCACTGTGCTTTGAGAAAGAGGCAGGGGATTTGTTTGGCAGTTAAAAATAGAGGAGTGAGCAGGACTGGAGAGGCTAGAGAAAGTACCAGAGCTGACAGGGAGAGATTATTTGGCACTAGTCCCCTAGGAGAAGGAAAGAGGAAGATAGATAGGAGAGTAGGAGCTAAAAAAAAATTAAGAGGGGTCCACTCCAAGTGGCAGAGTCTGAAATGGGCTAGAACCAACAGGACGCTGACTCTGGGCTTATGCCCTCTCCGTACCTCCATCCCACAGCACCTGGATACCCACCTCACCCCAGCCCCCCAGTGTCAGTCCACCCTTATCTCTAGTGTCCATCCTGTGATTGTAGCAGTCAGGTGTCTTCCCCAATCCTAATGCCCCCTGATCATGTCTCTAGTGATTTGACCGTTTCTTGATCCTTGGAGGTGGGTCTCTTGTCTGCCCAGTTCCCTCTCATTGGTCAGATAGTCCCCAAAGCTCCATCGCCACCTCCCAGAGAATGTTTGGGTCCTCAGTATTCCCTTCCGCAGTCCTTCCTATTCCCACACACTGAGGGAGAGGAAGGAGAATAGGGCATCTGATAGTGAATTTCCCCTGCCTCTCTCTTAACGCCCCCTAGATTTGGATGAAGAGCAGGCCAGTGAGCCGGGCAAAGCCTGCTAGGAGCAGAATGACCTTGAGGATCCTCTGCTCAGAAGTGGCCAGCTCCTGGGGCAGATTTTTTAGGAAGATGATATAGAGGAAGGTGCCAGCTGCCATGCCCTCCAGCACAGACTGGGCCAGCTGGTACAGAGGCCCAGCTGACTCTGCTAGAGGTGCACCCACCCCAGTGCCTAGAGGTGTCACACATGAGAAGAGAATCCCACAGCCACCACTTGTGCCC
>CAUYRT010064753.1:0-12337 GCA_963574885.1 Lepilemur ruficaudatus
GACTACAGGCATGAACCACCATGCCCGGATAATTTTTTCTATATATTTTTAGTTGGCCAATTAATTTCTTTCTATTTTTAATAGAGATGGGGTCTCACTCTGGTGGGGTCTCACTCTGCTCAGGCTGGTTTTGAACTCCTGACCTTGAGTAATCCACCTGGCCTCAGCCTCCCAGAGTGCTAGGATTACAAGCATGAGCCACCGCGCCCGGCCCAGAATCCTATGTTTTTTAATGCAAATGTTTTTAAAATCCCTGGTATAAGTGATAAAATGTATGTGAACATATTTGAGACAAAAATAACTAAAAATATGAAGAATAAGATGACAAAAGGTTAACTTTTCGACTGTTGATAATTATATAGAAGTTACTAAGTGACTTTTCATGTTCAGAGAAAACAGATTTAACCGAAATGTGTTATTGGATTAAGGGGCATTTTGTTTTAATTTATAGAAAAATATTCTTATGATAAGGAATATCAGAGCCATATGAGAAATAAATTCTTTATCCTTAGAGATTTTTAAGGGTATGCAATCAGCCATCTGTCTAGATAGCACCAGTGTATATTTAATCAGTCTTTAGGGTTCTCCTTATAATATAAATTCGATGTTTTATGTCTTTATCTTCTTCCCTGACACTCCTCTGAGTATTTTTCCTTATGTTTATTTAATTTACAGGCTATTCAGGTTTTTTTAATGTCTAAAGAACTTTGAAGTACCTAAACAAGAGGTTTCTTTATAATAGATGATACAATGAGGAGGAAAGAGAAACTCAAAAATTTAGATAACTTCTAAAACAATGGTCAGATGTAATTTAATGTTAAGCATGAGACAGAAAAAGATTAACTATAAAATTCATTGTTCCACAGGTACTGTGAGAATAGAGATGTTTCGAAATATGCAGAATGCAGAAATCATCAGAAAAATGACTGAAGAATTTGATGAGGTATGGCATTTCAATACTTATACAAATTGCCTACTTGTACTTTACATGGTGAATATGTTGATTATTTCTAGTTTTGTTTTGATTTGGTATTAGTGTAAGAAAAGATCTACTATTTTTTATTTATATGATAATCCATGCTGCTAATTCCCATATTAATGATCTTAAGGGATTATTTTCATTGTGTGGAGGTAGCATTGAATAATGACAAATGACTGATAAGGATAAGAAAATTAGTAGTATGAGGTAGAAGCTGATTTCTTGACATTTATTGAAGACCACCTCAAATTTCCAAATTTATAAATGCGTCTCCAGCAGTTTTCTGTTCTGTGGAATGCTAGTTGCACTGAATGCTTTAAAGGAAAAAGGGTTTGGGGGTCAAAGAAATCTAAGCAGGGCTGTGTATTACATGTGTCTTAGAGATTATCAAAGCACATTATCTTATTTAAGGTTCTTAGAAATCCTAATGAAGAAAAACCTGCTTAACTTTATATAACCCAGCATTTCCCCAAATTATTTTACAAGGACCTCCCGTGTGAAACTTCTGTCTGGGGTCTGGGACACTCTGCTTAAGAGTATTCTAATTTCTATTTAGAATACAGGTTTCTGTTTGTGTGTTTTTTTTTTTTTTTTTTTTGCTTGTCTTCCCAAATCGATCACCTTTCCTATTTTCACAGAAATATTCTCTAGAGCAGTTTCACACTGATTGTAAATGCTAAAACATTTTCACAGTTTTATTTCTGTATTGTATTTATGGTAAACTGAATTCATGTCATGCTGTAGGCCACCACTAATTCCAGTTTTAACATTCTGCCTTTTAATTTAAATAAGATTTATGTTTTTTGGTTAGATATTCCTTTTTCTTGACTTCCAGTAATAAAACATTAGATTTTTTTCTAGGTCTGCCCTTGGCTGTGGCTTGGGCTTTTTATTATTATTATTATTACTATTAATTTTCAGTTGAAAAAAGTAATACAAACACATGGTGAAACAAACACTCAAACATATACAGCATGATCTATGTCTGTCTCATCAGGTGTTCACTTTCACTCTAACAGCATACACCAGAACATTTTACATAAGCTTCTTTACAAAACCTTTCTGCTGCCAGTGACTTTCACATTATTTTAGTCATATTCCATGGGAGAGTGGGGAATAGCTTACAAGTGACCTATGCATATATATGTCTACAGTCCCTTGTCTTCAATTCTGTAATCCAAAAAGCTCTGAAATTTCAAAGAATTTTTTTCAATTTAATTGGTGGCAAAACCTAGCCTCAACTAACATGAAGTTATTTACAGTTTTAATCTTTCCCACTCCGTGTGAATATATGCATGTGTTGCTGGTGAAATATTAATGTTCTTGTTTATAGCAGGCTGCCCCAGTTTCTACTGGGATGTCAAGGAATATAGGGGATATATATAGTATGAACTTAAAAATTAAAAAACTTCTGGATTCTGAAACGTTCCGTTGGTGTTATTTGTTGCTAAAAATTACTTTTGTAGTAGTAGTTGTTGTTACTGTAAGAGTTTATATGTGGTAAATTGGAGATAGCAAAGATGAAGGTGTTAGTAAGGTGTGAGTAGTAGGTATGAGTAGTAGGTTTATTCATAAATCGCTGGACTGACTCTACCATGCCAGGTTTGTGACACAAGTGATTGAGATCACAGATCAAAAAGTAGTATGCATCTTGGACCTTTAGGGCACTACCCTTTGGTGGAAAGATTATTAAGAGTTTAATCATTTAAGATAGTAGGTCACAAACCTTCCTATACATTAACATCACTTGGGGATCATTAAAATACACTGGTGCCTGGCTCTCCCCCACATTCCCCAGACAGTCTGATTTAATTTTTACTGTATGAAACCTAGGTATAGGGATTTTTGAAAGTTCACCAGTTGATTCTAATGCACTCCAAAGAATGGGAACTACTGGTCAAAGGGAAATAAGAAAAAGAAAGCAAAAAATTAACTTGTTAACCCTTCATATGTGAGAATAGAATGAACAAGAAAACAGAAATGAATACATTTTGGAAATGCATAATAAAAAGTAATCATTTATTTTATTAAGATTTTAAGTAACTAGAGGAAGATAAATTCAGGTAAATAAAGGTTATGGTATGCTGAAAAAAAAACTGTGAATATTATCATATATTCAGGATATATTGAAGGAATAGTAAACTGTTAACAAAATTGATAATAAGTTAAATAGCAAATGCAGTTTCTCAAAAGGCATTTATTTCATATTCTTAAATATTTTTTCTCCTACTGTTTAAGATGATTGACTTAAAGATTATTTTTAAAATCACCATTCAAATTCTTTTCCCGTTTGATACTGCAGGTAATACAGTTTGATTATGCTAAGACTGTATTCATTTACAGCAAAATTTTTTATTAGTTATATTCTAAGGCTATCCATTTTATCTTCAATCACTTAAGGAAGATACTGTTCTTTTTCTGCTGTGTATACACCTAAGAAACTGGCTTTAAATGCTTATATATTACTAAAGTATACCCTATTTTAATAAGTTTTTTTCCTTCAAAATATTGTGCAGGTCATTTAGTCTCCTGAGCGGGTGGGGGATAGCTTAATTTTGCTACATTGTTTTTTTTTTTTTTTTTTTTTTGAGACAGAGTCTCGCTCTCTTGCCCGGGCTAGAGTGAGTGCCGTGGTGTCAGCCTAGCTCACAGCAACCTCAAACTCCTGGGCTCAAGCGATCCTTCTGCCTCAGCCTCCGAGTAGCTGGGACTACAGGCATGTGCCACCATGCCGGCTAATTTTTTTTATAAATTTTTAGTTGGCCAATTAATTTGTTTCTATTTTTAGTAGAGACGGGGGTCTCGCTCTTGCTCAGGCTGGTTTCAAACTCCTGACCTTGAGCGATCCGCCCGCCTCGGCCTCCCAAAGTTGCTAGATTGTATTTTGTGGTAATATTCTAAAAGATCTGATGACAAGAACCATTGGATCCCAATGTCTGATTCTCAAGACATAAGCATTAAAATTTAGTTGAAAATGAATATATTGAATTATAGCAAAGTAAGGTAAAGATGAAATGAGTTAGATTGAAGGTGTTTAGATTTCGGATAAGGTGGTCTAAAAGTATGTTATTGCCTGAGAAATATACTTTGCCTCATGTTCTTTATTACAAACAGATGATAATGTTTATTAATAGATACTCTTTTTAAAATCCCTACAGACCTGCCCATAGCTAGAAGTGCTTTGTATTTATTATATCAACCTAATTTAAAAATAAATTATTTCTCAGAGCAGTCTATGGCTATTCATAGTCAATAGATAGTCCATTCTTAGAGCCAGCCACTGGGAGCGAAAGTAAAATCATATTATTTCTTCCTCAGATTTTTTTGTTTTGTTTTGTTTTTTTGAGACAGAGTCTTACTCTGTTGACCTGGGTAGAGTGCAGTGGCATGATTGTAGCTCACTGCAACCTCAAACTCCTGGCTCCAGGCGATCCTCTAGCCCCAGCCTCCTGAGTAGCTGGGACTACAGGTGTGCGCCACAGTGCCTGGCTAGTTTTTCTCTTTTTTGTAGAGACAGGGTCTCACTCTTGCTTAGGCTGGTCTCAAACTCTTGAGTGCAAGCAATTCTCCCTCCTCAGTCTCCCAGAGTGCTAGGATTATAGATGTGAGCCACTGTGCCCTGCCTTTTTCCCCAGATTTCTAGAATTACATTTCCATATATATGTAAATTCTGAGGTATGATTCCTGAGGGTCAGATCACATAGTTTTCATATATTTAAGTGTGACTCGTATGTAGAGAAACCTTTGTAACATAACACATTTAACGTATTCATTTAGTGCCTTTATTTCTTCCCTGTTAATTTTACATTGCATTGCTCACAATTATAAATTGTGTGATTTTGTGTATTGTGCTCTCTTACAGTGATAACTTATTCTGCACCTTTTTTCCTCTTCTCATTTCTAATCATATATGCTTTTATGAATTTATTTAAACCTGAGCTAGAACCTTTCATCTGTTTCTCCATTTGAGCATTTATTTAATCAAAGGATTAAAAATTTTAGTAAGTATAAAAATGGTTAAATAGCATACAAACTGAGAAAATGTAACAGAAATATTATAGATATGGTACAGAATAGCTCAAATTATCTCTAGTCCCAAGTTAACATCTCTAAAATTTTTTTCAGTTGTACATCCCATAAATAAAACATTTTTTAGCTTATAGTCCTAATAGTGAAAACCTGTGATAAGGCTCTTCTCTCTTTTCCCCAGGCTCCTTTTCAAAGAACTACCTAGATAGAATTCTTGTCTTATGGGAGATAACTGCCGGGTGATAATTTTAGAATTCCTTAGTTTGGAACTAAGTCTATTTCCTAAATATCTTATAAGTAAAAATAAATAAGTGAAAGTATTTTTTCCCTTCCAACAGTGAGACATGACCTGGGGATGTAAATCTGAAGCCAGGTTATCAATGGCCTTAAAATGTAAAGCTGCTCCAGTCATGGTGATATGCAGATTCACAGGTGTGGTTTTATATCTTAAACACAGACTATAACGTGATAATTTAGAGAATGGTACTGTAGAATTTGGAATTCTTTCTAGTGATTTCAGGAATGTGGTACCCTCAAAGATGTTAGTGTGCATAGTTTCAAACAATTTTTAATGTACCCATTTTTTAAAATTATGTGTCATTTGATACATGCAAAAAGAATATATGTTTTTGTCTGCTTTGTCAAAGATCAGATGACAATATGAGATTGGTTTTATATCTGGGTTCTCACTCCTGTTCCAGTGGTCTGTATCTCTGTTCCTATGCCAGTATCATGCTGTTTTGGTTACTATAGCCTTGTAGTATAGCTTGAAGTCTGGTAGGTTGATGCCTCCCAGTTTATGCTTTTTGCTTATGACTGCTTTGGCTATATGGGGTCTTCTCTGGTTCCATATGAAGCGTAGAATTATTTTTTCTAGATCTATGAAAAATGATGTTGGTATTTTGTTTGATAGGGATTGCATTAGTTCTGTAGATCACCGTTAGGTAGTATAGACATTTTAACAATATTAATTCTGCTGATCCATGAACCTGGTAGGGTTTTCCATCTGTTTCTGTCCTTTGCAATTTCTTTTCTCAGTGCTTTGTAGTTCTCCCTATACAGATCTCTCACCTTCTTAGTTAAATATATTCTTAAATATTTAATTTTCTTTGATGCTGTTATAAAAGATGTTACATCTTTGATTTGATTCTCAGCTTGACTGTTACTGGCATATATGAAAGCTACTGAATTGTGTGCATTGATTTTGTATCCTGAGACTTTATGAAAATTTATTTACCAATTCCAGGAGTCTCTTGGTTGAATCTTTAGAGTTTTCTAGATATAATATCATATGGTCAGCAAAGAGTGAAAGTTTGACCTCTTTTTGCCCCCTTTTGGATACCCTTGATTCCCCGCTCTTGTCTGGGGAAAAGAATTCCTATTCAATAAATGATGCTGGGAAAACTGGCTAACCACATGCAGAAGATTGAAACTGGATCCGCACCTGTCACTTCTCACAAAAATCAACTCATGATGGCTAACAGACTTAAACCAAAGATATGAAACTATAAGAATTCTAGAAGAAAATGTTGAGAAACCTCTTAGAGACATTGGTCTAGGCAAAGAATTTATGAAGAAGACCCCTAAAGCAATCATAGCAGCAACAAAAATAAATGGGAACTCATCAGATTAAAAAGCTTCCCAAGGAAACTATCATTAGGATGAATGGACAACCTACAGAATGGGAGAAAATACTCACATGCTACCTATCCCATAAAGGGCTGATAATTAAAATCTATATAAAACTTAGGAAAATCAACAAGAAAAAATCAAACAACCCCATTAAAAAGTGAGCAAAGGACATTTTCAAAAGAAGACAAAATAGGACAAAGGAACTTTTCAAAAGAAGACAAAATAATGGCCAAAAAACATACGAAAAATTGCACAACATCTCTAATCAGGGAAATACAAACCAAAACCACAATGAGATATCACTTAACACCAGCGAGAATGGCTTTTATCAAAAATCCCAAAACAACAAATGATGGCATAGATGCAGAGAGATAGGAACACTCATACACTGCTGGTGGGACTGCAAACTAGTACAACCTCTGTGGAAAGTAATATGGAGATACCTCAAAGAACTAAAAGTAGAACTACCATTTGATCCAGCAATCCTACTACTAGGCATCTGCCCAAAGGAGAAAAAGTCATTCTGTAATAAAGACATCTGCACTGCAGTGTTTATAGTAGCACAATTCACAATTGCAAAGATGTGAAAACATCCCAATTGCCCATCAACACAAGTGGATTAATAAAATGTGGTATATGTATACCATGGAGTACTACTCAGCCATAAAAACAGCGGTGAGCTAGCACCTCTTTTTCTTCTTGAGACAGAGTCTCGCTCTGTTGCCTGGGCTAGAGTGCAGTGGCATCAACCTAACTCACAGCAACCTCAAACTCCTAAGCTCAAGGGATCCTCCTGCCACAGCCTCCCGAGTAGCTGGGACTACAGGTGTGTACCATCACACCTGGCTAAATTTTCTATTTTTAGTAGAGATGGGGTCTCGCTCTTGCTCAGGCTGATCGCGAACTCCTGAGCTCGAGCAGTCCTCCTGCCTTGGTCTCCCAGAGTACTGGGAATAAAGGCTTGAGCCACCTGACCATAGCACCTCTTGTATTATCCTGGATGGAGCTATAGCCCATTCTTGAAGTATCACAATAATGGAAAAACAAGCACCACATGTACTCACCATTGAATTGATACTAACTGATCAACACTTATGAGCACACATGGAAGTAATATTCATTGGGTGCCAGGCAGGTGGGGGTGGGGGAATGGGTACATTCACAAATAATGGGTGTGGAGCACAATGTCTGAGGCATGGGCATGGTAGTAGCTCTGGCTTGTGTGGTGCACAGGCAATATATGTAACCATAATGTTTGTACCCCCATAATATTCTGAAATTTAAAAATTAAAAAAAAGCATATATGTAACTTACGTGTAAGACATGTGAATCTTACCACCCCCAACATAAAACAGAAATATTACTGATACTGCAATTAGCTGTGTGCCCCTCTACTTTTCCATTCCTTTGCTTTCCCTCAGAGGTAATTAATATGCTGAAATTTGTTAAAAAAAATAATAAACCTTCTTTAAAAATTATGTGTTTTTTCTTACAAACCCATGTGTAAGTATTTATCACTCTTTATGAAATATTTGTCAAGACCATAAATCAAAGTAGAGGGCAGACATTTCGTGGCACCTCATTTAACTAATGGATGACAGTTTGGGGCAGGACTTTTTTTTTTTTAGACAGTGTCTTGGTCTGTCATCCAGGCTAGAGTGCAGTGGCATCATCAGAGCTTACTGCAACCTCAAACTCCTGGGCTTAAGTGATTCTCCTGCCTCAGCCTCCTGAATAGCTGGAACTACAGGGGTGTACTACCACACCGGGCTATTCCCGCCACCCCTGAAGAGATGAAGTCTTACTTTGTTGCTCAGGCTGGTCTTGAACTCCTGACCTCAAGTGGTCCTCCCACTTCAGCCTCTCACCTCGGCCTCCCAAAGTGCTGGGATTACAGGCAGGAGCCGTGGGACCCAGCTCCAGGACATATTTAAAAGGAATGATGTTGACAGTCTCACTGCTGCTTTGACGTCATATATTCACATTTCTGTCTGTGGCTGAGGAAATACAAACTGTCAAAATTTATGATTGGTTAAAGAAAACATATCTGGAGAGAGATTTTAGAAATCCCTAGCATTATTTAGACCTATTTTTACAGTATCATTCTTGTAGTGATTCATTCATTTGATCAAGAAATATTTGAGTCTGTGTTTCATTCTAAGCATTGAGGACTGAATTCTAAGCAGTGAATACACCAAACAAAAAATCCCTGCCCTCATGGAACTTTATGTTCTAGTTGGGATAGAAGCCAATGAATAAAATATGTAGGCAAAATATTATAGTATGAGTGGACATTGTAAACTTAAGAAGTGGGCAGGTTTGGGAGTGAGGGATAAAAATTTACCTATCAGCTATAATTACACTATTGTGGTGAGAGGTATACTAAAAACCCTGATTTCAGCATTATAGAATTCATTCATGTAACAAAAAACATTTACCCCTTTAATCTGTTGAAATAAAAAAGTTTCATCCAAAAGGGGGAAATAATATATTATGATAGATAGCAGTGAGTCCTATGCAAAAAAATAAAGCAGAGGACGAGGAAGAGATTTTAGTGGGATGGGTCATTTTATATTGGTGAATGGTGACATGCATTGTAAGATAGTGTTATAACTAATTTGATGATTTATTAATCACAAAATAACAGTAAGTCTCTAGCTTGAAAAAAAAACAAGGTGGTCAGAAACCCCTCTCTAACAATGTGACCTTAAGCAAAGACTTGATGGAGGTGATGGAGCAAGGCATGTGTGTATCTGAGGGAAAACAACAAGGGCAGAGGCCCTGAAGTGAAAGTATCCCTAGTGTGTTTGAGAGACCACAAAGAAGATAGTGGGGCTAAAGCATATTGATTTATGTATTGCATTTGATCATTGTATCCTTGGACATTTTGAAAGTATAAAAGAGTTCCTCCACTTTTTTTTCCTTTGCATGACATTAACTTTTTGAGAAGACGAAGCTAGTTACTTGTCTTGTAAGATATTTCACATTTTTATTTCTCTGATATTTTTATCATTATATTATTTAACTTGTTCCCATATCCCCTGTATTTTATAATTCATAGTTAAGTGTAAAGACTGCATTAGATTAGTTGTACATTTTTTGCAAGAAAATTTTATAGGTGAAATTTTGTATTGTGTACCTCATGCTGTATCACAGTAGGTAGCACATAGGAGGTTGTCTACTTATTAGTGATGCTGAAATTTATCACTTAACATGGTGACCATTGGATCTTTTTGTAAAAGTAATTTTCCCTTTGCAATTATCAAATATTTTGGCATTGTGTTTGCTGGGCATGGTGGCTCACACCTGTAATCCCAGCACTTTCGGAGGCCAAGGTGGGAGAATTGCTTGAGCCCAGGAGTTCAAGATCAGCTGGTTCTACAAAATATAGAAAAACTCAGCAGGTATGGTGGCATAACCTCTGTAGTCCCAGCTACTTGGGAGGCTAAGGCAGGAGGATAACTTGATCCCTGGAATTTGATGTTGCAGTAAACTCCAATGATGCCTCCACACTCTAGCTCAGGGAACAGAGGGAGACCAAAAAAACAAAACAAAAAAAAAAAAGAGAAAATTTTGGCATTGTGTTAACATCCTAATAATGACAACTTGCCATTTAATGGTTTTAGTGTTTATTGATCATCTATTCCTGAAATTTTGAGTTTATTTTGAATATTGAAATAAATATGAGCTGAAGTCTGAGAATAGGCTATTCTGTATCAATTGTTTTGAATTAAAGTGTGACAGTCTCTTCTCATGGGACAGACTATTTAGGCTTCCCTAAATAAAAGAATTGGGCTTCCTCTGGAGCTTGAGGGGCAAATAATTCTTTCTTTGTTTATTGTTATGAATAAGTCCACTCAGTCAGCCAAACCTGAAACAGAAGAGTCCTTTTTTGTCCATTAGTCACTGAAACGAGTGGATTTTATTTCTTTAATATTTGGATATTTATCACATCCTTTCCATTTTCTCTACTGTTACTGTCTTATTTTAAACTTTCTCTCTCTGCTTCGCCTTTCCTGTGGTTTGTGGATCTGTTAGAGTGGTGAGTCTCCTTGCTCTTTTTTCTTTACCTTTACCTTCTTTACCTTTACCTTCTGACTACTTTACACATTGCAATCAAAAATGCCTTTTAAAGCTCACATCTGTTCGTTCTTTCTTTGTCAAAATTTTTCCCATGCCACCCATTGCTTCCAGAATGAAATTTGGCTTCCTCAGCTGTCTGTATATAGAGAAGGCTCTCTATGTTCTGATCCTGCCTTTCTTGCTGGTTACCACTGCAAATTCTGGTTTAGTTTACCAGATTTAAAGCGTCTATAGTTCCATTGTTGTGCCCTTGTTTATAGACCTTTGTTCATTTTATTGCCTATAATGTTGTCTCTTTTTCCCTTGCCCTTTGCATTTGCAGAGAGTTGACACTCCTAAGTACTATGTGCCCTTATAAAGCTCCTTTTATTGTATTAATTTACTTCTTGTGTATGCACGTCACCTGAATTAAAGTGGAAATTTTTTGACAGATCCTTGTTTTGCTCATCTTTGTATGCCAGAGACCTGATAAAGTGCCAGGAACGTAATGGTTGTTCAATACATGTATGGCTAGATGGATGGGTGAATAGGTGGTTGGGTAGATGGATAGTTTCTGCCCTCTAAACAAGTGTTTGTGAATCATTATTTTAAGCAATAGTGGTATATATCTTGGTAAATCTGTTCAAATTAGTTAACCAAAGCCAATGTTTCACCAAAAACAGGACAACATTGTCCATCAGCTGGTCCAAAAAGCAATTCTCCTGCATTTACTCTTAGAGAATGTTTTATCTCTTTAGAGATCTATAGTTTATGACCAAATCGAGTCCCCAAATACCTGTGAAGACCGTTTCATTGCTATTTTAATTTTTAGAGATCATTCTTGGATACTATTAGAATTCAAATGCTTAAGGATTAGGCAGTCAGCCTATACCTGTGTTAGCTGCATGAGCTTAAACTTGCAGTGGACCTCTCTTGAGATTGTTGTTCTCACCCCAGTCAGAGGTTCTAAATCTTCTAGTTATTGTTGCTGGCCCTTGAAGCTTGGCACTGTTTTCTTCCTCTCCCCCCATTAGTGTTACCAAAACTTGTAAAGTAGATTTTTCCATTAGTTCCTTGATTTTCCATTTGGAAGCAGAACCCCAGTGTCCCTCCATTGGAAGAACAATCATAAGAGAAACTCTGTTTCCCTAAGTTCCTCTAGTAAACCATGTCAAGTCCCATTGTAGAGAGTACATGGACTTTATAATCCCAGAACCAGAACCCTGTAGTTCTGGGATCTAGAACAAGTTCTTTGTTTTTCTTAATGTCTTGTTTCTCTGATCTTTATACATACCAGTAGTCTGTACAGTGTATGTACTATACAAGATTATATATGTGCTGGCCGGGCGCGGTGGCTCACGCCTGTAATCCTAGCACTCTGGGAGGCCAAGGCGGGCGGATCACTCAAGGTCAGGAGTTCGAAACTAGCCTGAGCAAGAGCGAGACCTCGTCTTTACTATAAATAGAAAGAAATTAATTGGCCACCTAAAAAATATATATATATATATACAGAAAAATTAGCCGGGCATGGTGGCGCATGCCTGTAGTCCCAGCTACTTGGGAGGCTGAGGCAGAAGGATCCCTTGAGCCCAGGAGTTTGAGGTTGCTGTGAGCTAGGCTGACGCCACGGCACTC
>CAUYRT010064754.1:0-19590 GCA_963574885.1 Lepilemur ruficaudatus
ACGATATCACTTCAACCATACTAGTCTCTTCCGCTTTTTCATTCATCTGCAACTTTCCTGCAGTCTTGCTCTCTTGGTCCCTGTCTTGCGTTTCCTTGAATATGGCCATAATCTGGCCTCCTTTGATGTTTCAGGAATATCGTGTTTCTGCTCAGGATAAGCGTGCTGCTGAAGCCTCAGAAAAACTTCTGTTTTCTTGCCGTCAGTACTGAACTTGAGTTGTTGGCACCAGCTCCGCAAAGTGCCTCAACACACATTATTAATGGGAGGCAAAATGATCGGCAAGGGAAGAATTGGTGCTTTACGTCTAGCTTTCGGGAGAGCTTTGAATTGTTCATTTTTTGGAGGTAGATGAAGTTTATAGTTTCCCAGGCTTGTTCAGTTTGACATCAGAAGTTGAAGAAATAGTTGATTCCAGCCAGGCGTGGTGGCTCACGCCCATTATCCTAGCACTCTGGGACACCAAGGTGGGTGTGGATCATTTGAGCTCAGGAGTTTGAGACCAGCCTGAGCAAGAGCGAGACCCCATCTCTACTAAAAATACAAAGAAATTATTTGGACAGCTAAAAATATATAGAAAAAAATAGCCGGGCATGGTGGCGCATGCCTGTAGTCCCAGCTACTCAGGAGGCTGAGGCAGGATTGCTCAAGCCCCAGGAGTTTGAGGTTGCTGTGAGCAAGGCTGACGCCACAACACTGTAGCCCGGGCAACAGAGTGAGACTCTGTCTCAAAAAAAAAAAGAAAGAAAAGAAAAGAAACAGTTGATTCCAGTTGTTCTGTATTTGACTCGTCTCTAACTGGAACCAGTGTCAGAATCACACTTTCCTCATCATCTGTCCTCCTCAGAGAAATCCTTCTTGCTGCTTTCATGATTTGAGTCTGACGTTTTTAGCAACACTTAGGGGGAGGCAAAGCCAGCAGCAGTGTTCAGGACATGTGTGGCTTACTTTTTATTTTTCTTTTTTTTTCTCTTTTTTTTAGTATTTCATTTGCTAATGACTGTTTATTAAAGTTTTTTTCAATATTTTTCCTAATTTGTGGTTTGGTGTAAGTCTTATTCACTCAAGCAAGAGCGCTGCTCATTTTTAATTTGGATCATTTAGGCACGATTAATTCAGTTATTTTTTCTGTTTTTTTTAAAAAAAAATTTCAGATTAGCACAGCATGCATAGACAATGTTAAATTCATAAATATACCACCAATAGAAACTCTAACAGATTGTATATACACTTAATTTATAGCTCATACACAGAACCTAAAGCAGATATAAAATAAATTATACTTTAAAAAATTAGAGCTATTAAACATCCAGGCTTTGAATATTAATTATTTCTTTATTCAGCTTTATAGCTATTAAATTCAGTAAATAAAAACATTTTATGTGTTTAATTTTCAAATATGTAATACATTCATATGTTCCAAATTCAGAAGGTTAAATATCCTTCCAGAGTTAGCTTAGGAATATGAAAGCAAAACATTCTTTACAATTAAGAATTATTAATGCTTTCGCAAACTACATAATCTCGTTTTGAAAGCACACTTAGGGATTTAAAAACAAATGTTACAGTAGCTGTAAATAGCAGTTTATAAGCATTTATTTTTCCATCTTTCAGGATCCACTCTGTTAGTTACTTTTCAATATTGCTGAAAACATTCAGATCATAATGTGGCAAAACCCGTGGAGCAGTAGTAAGAAAACTGCTTATAATTAGGCTCAGATTCTTCTTTAAAAATACTTTGATCTTGGCCGGGCACGGTGGCTCATGCCTATAATCCTAGCACTCTGGGAGGCCGAGGCGGGAGAATAGCTCAAGGTCAGGAGTTCGAAACCACCCTGAGCAAGAGCGAGACCCCGTCTCTATTAAAAAATAGAAAGAAATTAATTGGCCAACTAAAAATATATAGGAAAAAATTAGCCAGGCATGGTGGCGCATGCCTGTAGTCCCAGCTACTCAGGAGGCTGAGGCAGGAGGATCACCTGAGCCCAGGAGTTTGAGGTTGCTGTGAGCTAGGCTAACGCCGCAGCACTCTAGCCCAGGCAACAGAGTGAGACTGTCTCAAAAAAAAAAGGAGAGAAAAAAAAATACTTTGATCTTTTAAAAGATCAATATTAATTTCTATCATTTCCTTGCACTAACTCTTCACTCCCGCACCGCCACACAAAGCTCCTTGTTCCTCTTCTTTTGCTTGCCCATATTCACTCAGAAAGTTGCTCGGAAAATCCTGACTTTCCTTCATCCCTCACATCTAATCTGTCCCCTGGTTCACTTGACCCTTTTTCCTTAATATTTCTTGAATACATCCATCTCTCCTCACTTGTCCAAACAAAAGTCATCATCATCTTGTAGCCTCCCAACTATTCTCCCTACCTTCTGAGTCCTAGTCTCTCCCTTCAAACCTCCTGGTAGTTCTCTATTGCTTAAGGAGAAAAATCTCAAGACCCGGCTTTTAAAGTTGTCTCCTGGACTCAAGCAATCCACCCATGTCAGCTTCCCGAGTAGCTAGGACTACAGGCACACACTTGTAATTTTTCTATTTTTTTAGAGATGAGGTCTCTCTGTGTTGCGCAGGTTGGCCTTGAACTCCTGGCCTCAAGTGATCCTCCCACCTGGGCTTCCCAAAGTGCTGAGATTACAGGCATAAGCCAGCCTGCCAAGCCCCTTTTACTTTATATAGCTTCATCTCTTACCATCTCCCCAAGGTTCACTGGGTTTGTTAATGCTGTCTTTCAAATCTCAACTTAGCTGTCACTTCTTTTTTTTTTTCGAAACAGAGTCTCACTCTGTTGCTTCAGCTAGAATGCCATGGCGTCAGCCTAGCTTACAGGCTCCAACTCCTAGGCTCAAGTGGTCCATCTGCCTCAGCCTCCTGAGTAGCTGGGACTACGGGCATGAGCCACCATGCCCAGCTAATTTTTTCTATATCTTTTTAGCTGTCCAGCCAATTTCTTTCTATTTTTAGTAGAGACGGGGTATTGCTCTTGCTCAGGCTGGTCTTGAACTCCTGAGCTCAAACAATCTACCTGCCTCGGCCTCCCAGAGTGCTAGGATTACAGGTGTGAGCCTCTGCACTCGGCCCTTTAATAATATTTTTAAAGCAACCAAACAAAAGACCTTGTTCCTAACAACACCTTCCAGTTATGATCCCATTTCTCCATTCATCTTCAGAGTAAAAAATCCATTTCTGTACCTTGTGTTTCTCCTCAACCCACCCCATTCTTACTTCGGTTGGTGAAATGACTTTTCCCAGCATTACCAGCAACTTCCATCTTGACAAGTCTAGTAATCAGCTCTTTTTTTTCCTTATCTTATTGTATCTCATCTCAATCTTTCAGCATGGTTTGAGTGAACCAGCTTTAATGACTGTGCAATCACTGGATTTCCTCCTACTGAACCAGCCTGTTGAGTTGTCTCAGGGCTCATTCTCATCATCTCTCTAAGAGAGCTTGTTCAATTTTGTGACTTTAAATACCACCTATAAATTGATGTGAAAATTTTTGTCTCTGTCTCTATCCTAATCCCTGAACTCCAGACTAGACCATCCAATTTCCTATTGAACAACTCCAGTAGGATGTCTAATATGCAAGCAGAGCTTGGGATTTCTCTCCCAGACCTATTCCTTCCTAATCTTTCTCCATATTAGGTAGTAGTTCTACCACACATTCAGCTATTTAGGCCAAAAACTTAAAAGTTACTCTTGTTTTCTCCCATCCAATCCGCAAGTCCTGTCAACTGTTTCTCCAAAGTGTATCCCACATAACATAGTGGTTAGGAGAGTCAGGCTGCCTCAGTATGAATTCTGGCTCAGCCTTGAGCAAGTTGACATCTGTGACCCAGATTTCTCATCAGTTAAATGAAGTTAAAGTAAAGTTATAAAGTTAAAATACCTCATAAGATTAATATATGAAATGTAGTACTCAACCAAATTAGTACGTACAAAGTGCTTAGAATAGTGCCTAACACGTAGTGAGTGGTCAGTAAACGGTGGTGGTGGTGGTGGTTGTCCCCAGTATAGATGGTACTAGCAGTTATACTGGAACCACTATTATTACTATTTCTGCTGCTGCAGCTACAGCCCAAACCTCTGTCCTTTCTTGCATGGACTACTGGAATAGCCTCCTGTATTTAAAACTCCTGCACTTATGCTGTCCATTCTCCACACACCAACCAGGATTATCTTTTTAGAAACACAAATTATGTCACTGTCCTGCTTTAAAACTCTCCAGAGGCTTCCCATTGCAATTCTAATAAAATCCAAACAGCTTTCCATGGCCTTCAAGGCTTTTTGTGATGTGGCCTCAGCCTACCTCTCAATCTCACATTGTGTTACTCTCCCATCACTGACTAGGTGCTGTGGTTTGAATGTGTCCCCCAAATTTCATGTGTTAGAAACTTAATCCCCAAATTTGTATGTTGATTAGAGGTGGAGCCTTTGGGAGGTAATTAGGATTAGACAGTGTCATCAGAGTGTGGCCCCTGGCAGGAATGGTGGCTTTATAAGAGTACGAAGAGAGACCTGAGCCAGCACACTCTTGCCTTCTCACCATGTGATGCCTTCTGCTAGAAGCTGAGCAGGTTCCAGCGCCATGCTCTTGGACTTCCCAGCCTCCAGAACTGTAAGAAATAAATTTCTTTATAAATTACCCAGTCTCAGACATTCTGTTACAGCAACAGAAAGTGGACTAAGACACTAGGCTTCTTCCACTCTGGCCTCCTCCTGGTCTCTAGAACATGTCAACCTTCTCCCATCTTAGGGTCTTTGCACTTGGTTTTCCCTGTGTCTGCAATACTCTTCCCTGAGAGCTGGCTGGTTCCTTCATAATATTTAGGTCTTGGCTAAAATGCCACCTCTTCGGAGGAGTCACCCTTGACCATCTGGTTAAAGTAGCCCCTCTCCCCATTCCTTATCCCATTGCCCCTTTGTTTTCTTCATTGCATTTAGCACTAATGGGATTTTCTTATTATTCTGTGTGTTTGTCTTAATTTCCAAGTAGGCAGGGGCTTTGGCTTATTTACCATTCAAAACAACATCTAGATCAGGGTTCAGGAGCTAAGTTGTGGAATGCCAAGTTTTTCAAATGGGAGGTAGGAAGTGTTTCCTTGATGGGAGCTTCTTTTCCCGGATAGCCTCTTAATAGTCTGGAACGTGCAGCTCATAGTTATTAGGGAATGTTTGCGCTTTGGAAAAATGCCTTTGGGAATCTCTGCCTTTTCTATTTCTGAGTCACAGAATATATTTTAAATTGTTCTGGAAAGAAAAGTGTTTTAACCCAGTTGGAGTACCTGTTAAATGTTTTGCTTTAAAAAAAACATACGCAATCTTAGAGTATTAATGGGTACGGTAACACCCTGAGCTCATGTGATATTTACTGTTTTAAAAATAAAATGGTAGTTATGTAGCCATGAAATGATTACAGCGGCCAACAAATGAGAATCATAACGGAAAGAGGTAATTTCCTAATTTATTTAGAAACACCAGCAATAGCATGCTTTATAAACTGGCTTTGACTTGATATCTTTTGGACTTTTAGTTTGTTGTCTGAAGTATACTATAATTTTCACTATTTTTGAGCAGTGATAAGCTCTCAGAATTTTATGGTCATGTTGTTGGTACCCAGGTAAAAGAGGTACTCAATCCTTATTTGTTGAGTTGAATTGAACTCTTAGCCTATAAATGTAAATTTTTTGCCATATTCTTCATAGTTCAAACTGCTTGTTCTAAAATGTTTTTATGATATAATGGTAAGAATAGGATCAGAAATTGCATGTATAGTGTAGCCTCAGTTATGCTAAATTTAGATTGAAAGCAATCTAAAAGAAAGTATGTTAACTTATTTGTGTTGTTAAATGGATAGTAGGATTATGGCACTTTTTGCTTAACACTTTTCTGTGTTGGGCAAGTAGGCAAATGGGTATGATTTCTAGGTAGAAGCAGTGCCCAGCTCTTGGGTGCCCTATATAGCCAGTAATACGAGGCACAGACCCATGGCCTGTGGGCCATGTGGCCCCCACTTATGATTGAATTTCTAGTATCAACAGCTACTTTACAGCAACATAGTCTAAAGGACACCCCAGGGTTAAGTCAGACTGCAAATATTTGTTCATTCACTCAACACGTGTACTGAATGGCCAGGCTATATTAGTTTCATTAAGCAAAAGGTAAACCAAATAGACATAGCCCCTGCACTTGAGTTGCTTCTAGTATCCTAGAGAAGAAGACCCATATTAAATAACTACACACTTAAGCAATTTCATACTGTGATAAGGGTAATGAAGGAAAAGTATCAGAGAGCACAGGGCAAGGAAGAGCCTAATTTTGATTGAGAGTTGCATGTAAGGCTGAGACCCAAAAACTGAGAGAAGTTAGCCAGATAGAATATGCCAAAGAGAGGAAACTGTATGGTGAAGGCCAAGAGGCAGACAAGAGCATTTGAAGAACAGGAGACGAGCGTGGATCTGATGCAGCTGAGCCGGGAGACACTGGCACAGCATAGGGAGGTATGTGGGGTGGGGTGCAGTTTTGTGAGCTACAATTTAGGAAAGCTGTGTCTGTGACCAGAGAAGTCAGAGCCACTGAGGAGGAAGGACTCAACCTCCTCAATTTCCTAGCAGCAAAAAGTCTCTTTGCTTGGTTCTCCACACATTCAAAATGTTTGTTGTGGCCTCAATGCGTTTTTTTCTAAGGCCTGGTACCATGGCCAAAGTTAAGTGGGTGCCATTAGTGTACATCACCACTATAGCATCTGTAGGAACCTGGCCTTTTCCATGCTGAGCACAAAAACGTATCAAACAAATGCATGTTCTGAGGAAAATGAAGGCAGCCTAGATCCAAGTATTTAAATTAGATTGGCCATCTACTCCAAGAAACACAGAAGTTCTGGTAGTATGGTAGTTGGGGTATATAGTGTTGGATTCTATTTATAATTTTACCACCAGGTTTTTGGGATGAGGTTTCTTCTTTTATAAAATAGCAGTAAGTGAGCCTTTCAGTGAGGTCCTTAACGTAAGGCATGGTGTAGTAAAGGTATTAGTAATATTTTTTTGGTCACTTGTTTCTTTGAAATTGGAACATCTCTTGACTTACTGCCAGTATAGATGAATGTGAAAACAAAGGGTTCCTTTAGCCTGTTTTCATAATCTGTTCGGATGTATTTCAATACTGCTGATACTACATTATTGTCAGCATGTCAGCATTGGGAAGTTTTCACTTTTATCATAGCTTATTACTGAAAACCAACTATTAGAAGAGAAATACCTTGAGTCATAGGCTTGTTTTATTGCCATGGTATTCTCTGGTTCTTCCCCTAAGTGAGCAAACCTCATTTGTCATCTGTTTAAAATCCCTGCAGAATAAAAATTAGCATCCTGAACCCTAAGAACATACCTCTTTCCTTCACTGGAATTCTGAAGATGAATGTACTGAGCATTACTTGTTCTTTCATTCTTCTTAGATTCTTCTTAATCCTTTGGTGACAACTCTGTGACACACGATGGCCACAAATAAGCCCAAGGGTCAGAATTCTTTGGCCTTACACAAAGTCATCATGGTGGGCAGTGGTGGTGTGGGCAAGTCTGCTTTGACTCTACAGTTCATGTATGATGAGGTAAGTGCTAATTTTATAATGGATATCAGAGTTTGGGCTTTCAGAGAGTATTTCTCAAGCTTAGTTTTGTTGCTGTTTTGTATGGATTCCTTGAAACTGGAAAGCTGCTGCTAATTTTTTTTCCATTTTTAGGTTCAGAGCCAACATCTCTATAACTTGATTTTACAAGTCAAGAACTCAAGGTTCTTAAAAACCTCATGCTTTAAAAACAAAACAAAACTGAAAATAAAACCTATTTTTTGAGTAATCTAACTATAACTTTTTTTTTTTTGAGACAGAGTCTCACTCTGTTATCTGGGCTAGAGTACCGTGGCGTCAGCGTAGCTCACAACAACCTCAAACTCCTGGGCTCAGGCGATCCTCCTACCTCAGCCTCCAAGTAGTTGGGACTACAGGCATGCGCCACCATGTCCGGCTAATTTTTTCTATACATTTTTAGTTGACCAATTAATTTCTTTGTATTTTTAGTAGAAACGGGGTCTCGCTCTTGCTCAGGCTGTTTTCGAACTCCTGACCTTGAGCGATCCTCCCTCCTCAGCCTCCCAGAGTGCTGGGATTACAGGCGTGAGCCACCACGCCTGGCCTAACTATAGCTTTTTTATAGTTAATGTTTTAATGGAGATTCCAACCTTTAATTAATAGAACTGGTAGATATAGTACTTAATTGAGACTTGAGGTTAACATATGTAAAGTATCTCGATGAAAAAAATCATTGTGTATTTGGCATGACACTACGTTCACCATTAAACAGATAAAGGCTGTGTCACTAAAATTATAATTACTAGGCAGGTTACAGATTAAGTGTACATGTATTTATGTCAGACTTTTTCATTCCAGAGTTAAGGTCTTAGCATATATACAGCATTTTTTCCCTAGAGGACAGTTATCAAGCCTTAGTGATTACAAGTTGGTGAGCCAATGTAAGCATTTATCTTCAGTTCTTCCTCCCAGCTGAAGCCAGGTTTTATAGTTATAGACTGCTCTTTCTTAAGCCTCATAACAATCCTGCCTGCTAGGTGGGTAGTACCCCACTTTACAGATGAAAAAGCAGAACCTCAGAAAGGATGATCTCTGATGAGTAACGCAATGTTAAACCTGGTCTTTTTTTTTTTTTTTTTTGAGACAGAGTCTCACTCTGTTGCCCGGGCTAGAATGCCATGGCGTCAGCCTAGCTCACAGCAACCTCAAACTCCTGGGCTCAAGCAATCCTCTTGCTTCAGCCTCCCATGTAGCGGAGACTACAGGCATACGCCACCATGCCCGGCTAATTTTTTCTATATATTTTAGTTGGCCAATTAATATCTTTCTATTTTTTTAGTAGAGATGGGGTCTTGCTCTTGCTCAGGCTGGTCTTGAACTCCTGATCTCGAGCGATCTGCCTGCCTCAGCCTCCCAGAATGCTAGGATTACAGGTGTAAGCCACCGCACCCAGCCTAAACCTGGTCTTTTGACAAAAAATTCCTGCAGATTTTTACCACCCTATCTCTTTTTCTGTTGCCTGTGCATCAGCATTTCTTTTACACAGACACAAAACCCCTAAAGTCATCAGTTAGTTGTCCTGCTTGTTAGTGACTATAATAAAAAGTTTGGAGAGATAGGAGATTGAATCATACTTTAAATGATATTACTGCTTTATTTGTTCAGTGTTGTTTTCCATGCTGTTTAATAGCTAGTCTTGTCTCAGACTAATCCTTCAATCATTCCCATTCTTGACAGTAAGGAAGCCAAAAGTAAGAATATTCACATGCCTAACTTTTAATGAATGCTTAAGCACGGTGTTAGCATGTAAATGTGGTAGAATGTTGTATAACTTTTACAGTTACAAATATACTGTGTCCATTTTAAAAATTATTTTTATTGAGTATCTACCATGTACCATGTGCTTGTGTAGGCTTTGGAGGAACAATGATGAATGGCATATTCAAAATCACTTTTCTTAGGGGTTAAACTCTGGTAGTGGGATATAGTCATTAAATAAATAAGAAAATGTCAGATAATGAAAATGTTTATAGGCACTAATAAAAACCCACAAAATGTGTGTATATATATACATATGCCAACAATGATATCAAAAGTTTATCAGGGGGCCGGGCATGGTGGCTCACGCCTGTAATCCTAGCATTCTGGGAGGCTGAGGTGGGTGGATTGCTCAAGGTCAGGAGTTCGAAACCAGCCTGAGCAAGAGCAAGACCCCATCTCTACTAATAATAGAAAGAAATTAATTGACCAACTAAAAATATATAGAAAAAATTAGCTGGGCATGGTGGCGCATGCCTGTAGTCCCAGCTACTCAGGAGGCTGAGGCAGAAGGATCGCTTGAGCCCAGGAGTTTGAGGTTGCTCTGAGCTAGGCTGACGCCATGGCACTCTAGCCTGGGCAACAAAGTGAGACTCTGTCTCAAAAAAAAAAAAAAAAAAAAGTTTATCAGGGTATATCAAAGTGAAATTTATGGGGTTAATGATAGGAGTGGAAATGTAAAGTTGCTTAACTGTACTATTTTAAAAATCAAAAGTTGGAGGAGAAATCTCAAAATTCAAAATTTGACTTTCTACAGAGTAGTATAAATCACTTTATTGCCGTGGTTTATTTCAGAAAACGAAAAGATTTAACAGTATTTTCATTGCTTGCCTAAATATTGACTTTTAAGTTATTTCTGCAGTTCTAACATAAAAATTTATATTTAGAGTAACATAGAAAATGAGTTCTCGTGAATTTGATAAAATATATGTATAATAGATTTTGCAGGTATAGTGTTTTAAGGAAGAAAAGCACAGTTTTCAAGCTGTAAACAGCCTAGAGGTAATAGGTCAGTGCCCTCTTTTTTCAAATGAGGAAATCAATAAATTGTCAAAAATGAAAATAACTATGGTTTTTACTATTGGAGGAAATTCTTTGTACTATAATTTGACAGCTTCACATGAATCTATAATTATTTCAAAATAAGTTTTGAAAAGTAAAAGTAATAATTAGAAAATGGATGTTTTTTCTCTTTTGTAGTTTGTTGAGGACTATGAGCCTACCAAAGCAGACAGCTATCGGAAGAAGGTAGTCCTGGATGGAGAGGAAGTTCAGATCGATATCTTAGATACAGCTGGGCAGGAGGACTATGCTGCAATCAGAGACAACTACTTCCGAAGCGGGGAGGGGTTCCTCTGTGTCTTCTCTATTACAGAAATGGAATCCTTTGCAGCCACAGCTGACTTCAGGTATATCCAAGAGTAATGTTGTTGTGTGTGGCGTGCTGCACAACAGTGTCTTTCCCAGAAGCAAGTGGGCAAGTAGAGGCTCTCACTTGTTAGCCTTTTACTCTGTGTCTAATTGTGTTTATTCCTTTTTAGGTATCAGTATATGATTGTCCACTCCGTATGTACACACAGATATTCAGGATACTTTGCGTAATCTTACAGCTGTCCCAGTGCTTGCTGTATTAGAGCTTGAGCTTGTGACAGCCTCAAATACCAAAAGTCTCTGTGCATTATGAAGTATTTCTCTTTAGAATAAACTATGACTACTGCCATAATAGTTAATACTTAGATCACATAATGGAGTTCTCCCAGATTTTAAATCTTTCTGTGTTGGTCACTGATTTTTCAACACCTATGTAGTGCTCAGAAGGCACATTGCCATTCTCCTCAAAACACAGATGCCCTGGCGGCACAGACTGAATTTTTTAAATAGAAATAATGTCACTGTAGACTAGCATACTAGGCTGTGCTGTACAATATTTTCAAAATCTCATTTGCTGTTTGCATAATCAAAATCTGGCATCCATTTGGTTTTGGGGGAGGTGGTTTTGGTGAAGGGGAAAGGGGCTCTCCTCTCTATATCAAAGAGAAATTTATCATAAATGAAGTTCTTGAGTAGTTTTGCAAAAATGACATGCATAAATCAAAGGTGTTCTTTAATTATATAATACATATTTTTATTTCTGTATTAAATGTTTTGATTATGGAGGACACAAAAGAAGCACGTAATCGGTCCTCTATTTTCAAGATTCACACAGCCTACTGAATATATAAGGTATGTAACCAAGAGCAAGTTAGTTGACAAAGTAGGAAACCTAGGCAGTGGTCATTACAGAGGATTCATAAGGGGAAAGAAGCTGGGAAACCTTCATGAAATAGATGGGCTTGAAGAAAAGAAGGATTTCCACAGAGGAGGAAGGAGGACATTTCAGGTAGTTGAGCAAAAAACTAAACCAAGGCTTACACAGAACATTCCTTGTCATGTACACTTGAAAGTCTCAAGAACTTGAAGTATTCTAAGAGAACATTCTTTGCAAAAAGCATGTTATTGAAAGACTTTAAAATATAGATTTATTTGTAAAATTAAGTTTGTTGGTTTCTGTAAGGAAAGAATTTCATGTCTAATAAAGTATAAAAGGTAGCAGACCCTCGTAACTTGTAATCCTGGGAGATGTGTTGAAAGTTATATAAATGCCAGTGCTTACTCATTCAGCAGATATTTGAGTGCCTATAATGTATCAGTTCCTGTTCTAGGTAATGGAATAAATGTTATCACTATAGTTACCAAAGCCAAAGTGCTTTCTCAAGGGAATAAAGTATTTTCATGCCATGAGAGAACCTTAGGTGATTCCTGTTACAGAAAATAAGGATGATTCATTACTCTTGTGGTATACCTCCAATGTGTTGTCCTTCCCATAAATAAAAATGTCCCTAGTGACTCACCAAAAATAGGAAAGGCATTTTTGAGAAGGTCTGAGTGGTTATAGTAGACACTTCACATGCCCTGACCTGTAAGAATAGCATAAATGTCAGCTCCTCCCTTTAGCCTTCCTGGTCATGACATCATTAAGGCAGAAGCCATTGCTTCCTCATCTGTATATGCTATGTATTTGCTATAGGTCTGGTATCGCATTTAATACATTCTTATACTGAGCTTGATTTGTATGTGTTCTTCCCAACAAGGTAAAAGCTCTTGAGAGCAGGACCTGTTTCTTGCCCATCTCTAGTATCCCTAGTACCCATATATGGCAGAGTTGCTAGTATATAACATACAGTAAGTACATATTTGTAAACATTTGCTTTGATTTGAAAACTCTTACCTTTTTTGTTCTTATTTTTCTTATGTCAAAAATGAAGAAGTTGAATTTTCTACTCTAAAATTTTGTAATAGCCTCTAAAACTGCATTTAAACAGAGCATAACATTAAGCAAAATGTGTATGAAGGTAACAGACATAACATTACCTTTCTCTGACATCCAGGAAAGCAACTAATAAAACTAACCTATTAACTATAAAGAATATTGTCTTACCTCTGAACCCAATAGGTCCAGGTTTTCCAAGGCCATGTTTCTGATAGCATCAATCATACTGTACTTTCAGTATTGGTCTTCCTGCAGTGCCTGACTCAGAGTAGCTTAGTAGGTATTTGTTAAGAAATAACTTAGTGACTGTACATATACATATGACTAGAGGTGCTGGAGTCACAAGCACCTGAGTCAATGTCACCCTCCTGGTGATTAGCAAGACTTAGTTGCAGGTCAGTTATCGTTAACAGCTTAGTTCAGGCTGTCAATTATGAAAGAAACTGGTTTAGAAAGTCACAACAAATTTGTTGTCATGAGCCCTGGAAAAAGATCGTGATTGGCAAAAATCCTTTTCACAAGTATATCATAAATTCAGTAGTAATAATGTTGACTGTGTTGACTTGCATTTTGCAAGAAATTATGTGAGTGATAGGCAACATCATAGCACTGTGTAGTGCTATACAGCTTAACGTATATATCACCCAGATACTGTACTTGTTTAACATTTTTATTTTCTGAAAGGACATTTAAGGTAAGTACAAACCAGCAAAGGATAGCAGTGACTTTCTGCGTGGTCCACAGTCTATTCATGTCAGGAAAACAGAATTCAGGTCCAAAGAACTTCCTGCAAGTGTTGAATCTGTTAGAATGTTAGTAATAAGGTGAATAAATCAGGTGAATGAAGTAATCAGATCAATAATAATAATACCTCACACTCATACAGCTCTTACCGTGTGCCAGACTCTGTTCTAAGCGTTAACACATATAAACTCATTTATCCAACAAACCTATGAGGTAGATACTACTGTATTTCATAGATCTAAGATGTACATTTTTTACATTTTAACATCTTAGAATCAGGGCTGTTCCTTATAGTATGGCATCATACAGTTACAATCGGCAGCAATTTTTATTGGTAGTACATAATGCTTATAATTAGTGACTTCTTAAATTTTTTTTTAAAAGGTATTATCCAAATTTATAAATGAAGAAACTGAAACACAGGGAGGTTAAATGACTTGCCCCAGGTTGTGCAATCAGGAGTGCAAGAGAGTTAAAATTCAGGAGATCGGCCTCCGTATTCTTGTGCTTAGTGGTGAAGTTTCGCTAGCTCTCATTAAACTAGTAATGATTCTCTTATAAAACCATATGGCCACCACATGTTTTTGAAATGGAATGTGTTATGTTTCCTATTCAAAATACAGCTGTTTTCCCTATTGCATATTTTTTAAATGTGTTAAGCAATTTTATATAGGGCATTTTTAAAAAATCATGTAATTAAAGTATTCTATGACATTGTGTCATTCATTATTTTGTTAGGATCAATTCTAACCCTCCACTGAAACAACTATTAATAATTTTAGGCCGGGCATGGTGGCTCACGCCTGTAATTCTAGCACTCTGGGAGGCCAAGGCGGGAAGATTGCTCAAGGTCAGGAGTTTGAAACCAGCCCAAGCAAGAGCGAGACCCCATCTCTACTAAAAATAGAAAGAACTTAATTGGCCAACTAAAAACTTATAGAAAAAATTAGCCGGGCATGGTGATGAATGCCTGTAGTCCCAGCTACTCAGGAGGCTGAGGCAGAAAGATTGCTTGAGCCCAGGAGTTTGAGGTTGTTTGAGTTTGTGAGCTAGGCTGACACCACGGGACTCTAGCCCAGGCAACAGAGTGAGACTGTGTCTCAAAAAAAAAAAAAAAATTATTATAAAACATCTGAAAAATCAAATGTACTTTGCTGATCTGCCATTCTAATAATCCCATTAGTTTTCTCATTTTTCTCTTAGTCTAAAATACAATTGGTTCCAGGACCCTCTGTGGATACCAAAATCTGTAAACGATTAAGTCCATTATATGAAATATCATAGTATTTCCATATAACCTGTATTTTTCCTTTACATCCTCTCATATACTTTAAATCATCTCTAGATTACTTATAATACCTAATAACAATGTAAATACTATGTAAATAGGGAGTTTTGGGTTCACTTTTTGTTGTTGTATGGATTTTTTTTCCAAATATTCTTGATCCATGCTTGGTTGAATCCATTGATGTAGAGGGCTGACCATGCTTATATTCTTATAGCTTCAGCAGCTCTTAACAGTTTCAAAGAAGAAGCACCTGTAAGATAGCAAGATAGTAAACCTACGTCGGACAGATTTCCTTTTGTCTATTGATTTTGCAAGGAAACATCTTCCTCTAGTAGATTAATAATAAAAAGAACAGCTAAAATATACATAGTGTATTTGCTGTGTGCCATGCACAGTTATAAGACTTTACATTTAATCCTCACAGCAACCGGATAAGGAAGATATTATTGTAAACCCCATTTTATAGGTGAGGAAACTGAGGCAAAGAAGTACTTTGCTCAGAGTCACATGACTAGAAGGAGCAGAGCCATGGTAGTTTTAAAATTGTTGACACTTTCACACTGTGTGATCTCTAAAGGCAAACTTATGCTTAAGCGCTAACTTCCATTTTTGGCATGTGTGAGACTTTAAAAACATTTTGTGGGACCCATGATAAGATGCAGTAAGAATAGCACCCTCTACCTCTGTGATCTTTCTCCCACAAACCCTCAACCCAAGTTTAATCATGAGAAAAGCATCAGACAAATCCCAGTTGAGAGACGTTCTATGAATTACCTGACCAGCACTCCTCAGACCTATCAAAGTCATCAAAAACAAGGAAAGTCTAAGAACCATCACAGCCAAGTGAAGCCTAAAGATACGTGATGAAACTAAATGTTGTGTGGGATCCTGGAATAGAAAAGGATGCTAGGCAAAAACTAAGGATATCTGAATAAAGTTTGCACGCTAGTTAATCTTGTGTCAATATTGGTTCATTAACTGTGATAGATTTACTGTGCTAAAATAAGATGCTCAGGGGAAACTGGGTGTGGGGTAAGTGGGAACTGTCTGTACTTTTCTGTGAATCCAAAGCCATTCTAAAATAAAAAATTTATTTTAAAAAAATACATTTAGGGGGAAGTCACATTTGACTCTTATTTTGCACCTTCCCTGCCATATTTATATTCTCTTCTTTGGTGTGTTTTTCCTTCAGTAGTGAGGTAAATGTGTAACTCAAATGGTTGATGGTAGAATAAGAAAGAAGTACTGATTATTTTCTACCCTGTAATAAATGAGCTTGTTATTACTGTATAGAACCATGTATAATTATAAATAAGTGCTTGATTGCAGATGGCTATTTTGTTATTTTAACATGCAGAAGTAATGTTAATATTTCTTTCTTTTGTCTTACTCAGGGAGCAGATTTTAAGAGTAAAAGAAGATGAGAATGTTCCATTTCTGCTGGTTGGTAACAAATCAGATTTAGAAGATAAAAGGCAGGTTTCTGTAGAAGAGGCCAAAAACAGAGCTGACCAGTGGAATGTTAACTATGTGGAAACATCTGCTAAAACGCGAGCGAATGTTGACAAGGTAAAATGTGACTTCCTTACCACTTAGTACATTGTGTTAAAAATAGGTGGATTTGCTTTAACTCGGCCCCATTTTGTCTAGAGAGCCTGAGACTTTCAAAAAGATTTTATATGTGTTGATTTTTATCATCCCTAAATGCCGAAGACATAGCATGTTAGGAATTTCTTATTTCACCTTGTCCTTAGCTTCCCAAGAGACATTAAAACATGAGACACTACAGTTAAATGTATTTTTTTTTTTGTTTTTTTGTTTTGTTTTGTTTTAGCACTGACAACATTCCTGACCTGAATCCCTGCTTTTTTTTCCTTATCCTGTTGGGGTTGGATAATTTAGAAGAATTTATACAAGTCCCAGGATGCCAGCACTGAATGTCCCCACCTCTGACCTGACACCTGCCCAGCCCATTTAAATTCTCAAAAGTGAAGATGTCCCCAAGATAAAGGAGCCCCCAGATAAGAGGGTTTTAAATCTCTCTTACTGCTACAACTACACTCCCCACTCTCAACCTTTGTTTTCCCCTGAGTGGAAATGGAAATCCTCTGCCTTCCTCTCTTCTCACTTTGTTCAAAGTGGCCCTTCCTAATGGAACACCCTATCTGGTTCCTAGAAACTTGCCCAAATGCTTTTCATCAGGTTGCCAGAGGCCCTCTCCCGTATTTAGGAAGACTTCCTATTGGGCTGAGGCAGCACAGAATCTTAAAGGCCTCTGGGTGGGACCTTTCTTTAGCCTCCAGGTATCTAGGCTCTACAGCTCTCATGGGCAAAAGACTTGCCTATAAAGCTTAATAAGCACACATTCTTAGGTCTTACCCCAGAAATTTTGATTCATTTCATCTGGAATGAAGTCTGAGAATTTGCTTTTCTAGCAAGTTCCCAGGCAGTGCGGACTGTGGACTGGTGTACCACACTTTGAGTCACACTGCCGTAGATAACCTCAAGTTTTAGTGGACTGGTCTGCTTGTGCTTGTATATCCATAACCCTGATCCAGAAGGCATTAGGTTAAAAAAAATTAGAGAGTTTTTCTGTTCATTTACTGTAGAGTTTAAGACAGTGTCATTTCTGTCTTGTGCTATTTTTTTTTTTAGCACATGGTTACATTCCTATAGGTCCAAGATATCTGTATAAAATGAATGCAAGATTTTTTATAAGGGAGACTGTGCCTCTTTTCCAGTTTAAAAGCCATTGGCGTTTCCTTTCTACAACATGCCTGTTTCTGTTTTTTATACTAGTTTTTAAAACAGTATACTAGTTTTCTCTAAGATTAGGACAAATATTTTTAAAGTGCTTATGAAAATATTTTAAGATTCAGTGTGTTTGGGGGTTGTTTTGAAAGGAAACATTGAACATTATCATAGCATATATATACACTTTGTTTGCCCCTAATTGATGTCTTGAGCAGGTTGTACAACATACTACCAAAACTGCTTAAACTAAGGGGAATCGGGAAGAGAGGCGAACAGTAATGGTCCAACACATACGTCTCTGTTATAACAGTCCTTGTGGTAGTCATCTGCTGGCATCAGAAGCCCTGGGACATATGATGTGTGCATTATCACACCTCTTACAGGACAGTAAAAAAAAGACCAACAACCCAGTGGAAAAATGGCCAAGAAAACAGGAACAGGCATGTTGTAGAAAGGAAATGCAAATGGCTTTTAAACTGGAAAAGAGGCACAGTCTCACTTATAAAAAAGGAAGTACAATTTAAAAATATAATGGCATATCCTTTTTTCTAACCTGTCACATTTCAAACAAAGAGTTTGAAAATATACTGTTGGCAAGAGTATAGAAAAACAGGAACTTTTAAAAAAAAAGAAAAACAGGAACTTTTCATATGTTGGTGGAAGGGCAATTTGGTTGATTGCCTATCAAAATTATCACCCAACAATTTTCTAAAAATGTATTACACAGAATCATACACTCGTGCATAAATATGTATGTTCAGCAGTAGTCAAGAAGCATTATTTGTAGAAGCAACAGATTGGTTTAAATGATGGTGTATCTGTGTAAGTGAATACTATCCAACCATTAAAAAGAAATGACGATAGAACTAAATGTGCTGATCTGGAATGATCTTCAATATAAAATAAGTGAAACAAGCAAAGTGCAAAGTGGTGTCTGTAGGTTGCTGCCATCACATATGTGTATATATACTATAAAGGTATGTCAGAATCTGGTACATGTGGTTGCCTCCAGAGAACTAAGTCACAAGCGTATGTTCGTTTCACTGTATACACCCTTTTGAATTTCTGTATTTGAACTTTTTGCCATATGCATGTGCAGGTGACTCTTGAACAGCACCGCTTTGAACAATACGGGTATATACTGTGCAGGTCCATTTATGCACGGATTTTTTTCTGTAGATACAGTCAGCCCTCCATGTGAGTGTTCTGCATCCACAACCAGTCGCTGATCCAGAGTAAGGTGATGGGGATGCAAAACCCATGTAAATGGATGGCTGACTTTCTGTATCCGTGGGCTCTGCACAGCCAATTGTAGGACTTGAGTATGTATGGACTTTGGTATCTGCAGGCGTCCTGGAACCAATGCCTTGCAGGTACTAAGGGACGACTGTATTTATTACTTTTTCAAAAGAGAAAAAGTAAAGGTATAGGACTGTTTTATTTACTGTGGCTGTATAACAAAATATACCCCACAAACCTTCTGAGTAAAACAACCATTTATTCTGTTTATAGATTCTATGGCCAAAAGTGTGGGCAGGGCTTGGTGGAGATGGCTTGTCTTAGCCACACAATGTTTGATGCCTCAGCTGGAAAAGCTGGAAGTATCTAAACTTAGATTCTAAAGGCTTGTTCACACATCTGGCTTCGCCAGTTGATGCTGGCTGTTATCCAGGGATACCTCAGTTCTTCTGCATGTAACCTTTTCCGTGGGTGCTAGTTTAGGCTTTCTCATAGCACAGTGGGCAGAGTTCCAAGGGCAAGAATCGCAAGAGAATAAGAACCATGCAGCCCAGGCGTGGTGGCTCACACCTGTAATCCTAGCACTCTGGAGGCCGAGGTGGGAGGATCGCTTAAGGTCAGGAGTTCGAGATCAGCCTGAGCAAGAGCGAGACCCCATCTCTACTAAAAAAATAGAAAGAAATTAATTGGCCAACTAAAAATATATATAGAAGAAAAAAATTAGCCGGGCATGGTATCGCACGCCTGTAGTTCCAGCTACTTGGGAGGCTTAGGCAGAAGGATCGCTTGAGCCCAGGAGTTTGAGGTTGCTGTGAGTGAGGCTGACGCCACGGCACTCTAGCCCAGGCAACAGA
>CAUYRT010064756.1:0-48665 GCA_963574885.1 Lepilemur ruficaudatus
GCCTGTAATCCTAGCACTCTGGGAGGCCGAGGCGGGCGGATTGCTCAAGGTCAGGAGTTCGAAACCAGCCTGAACAAGAGCGAGACCCCGTCTCTACTAATAATAGAAAGAAATTAATTGGCTAACTAAATATATATACAAAAAATTAGCCAGGCATGGTGGCGCATGCCTGTAGTCCCAGCTACTTGTGAGGCTGAGGCAGAAGGATCATTTGAGCCCAGGAGTTTGAGGTTGCTGTGAGCTAGGCTGACGCCACGGCACTCTAGCCCGGGCAACAAAGTGAGACTCTGTCTCAAAAAAAAAAAAAGTAAAGCACACATTTCCCAAGGTTCAGTTCAGTCCTTCTTTTCCCTAAACCATGTTACTTCTCTAAAACAATCTACCAAATGCACAAATATATAATTAAATCAACTGTGGTTTGCTCTGACATTTTTGAGGGAGGGAAGCAGCGCTGCTTTTTCATAATACTGGCATTAAAATGACTGTCTCAAAATAAGTGCCTGTTTTAATAGTTCATACCTTTTTTACTTCTATATTACATTATTATACAGATCCAAGATTAACACACTCTTAAATGAACACAGTAGAAACCAGTCCTTATAGAAGAGCTTCAGACTAGGAAGTAATCAAAAAACAATAGAAAAAGAAAGCTTTTGGCAGTGAAAGAGCAGGCTAAATACAGGCGGGATTGGAGACAAAGATGTCCCATATTCCACAATGTTAGTTCACGAATCTAATTGTTACAAGACACACAAGTCTAGTATAGCCTTTACAAATTAAATCCAACATATAAAGAATCAATCAGGAACAGAAAGAAAAAAACTAAGAAAAAGGAGGAAAGCAGCATTGATCAATGATGGCAAAACAAATGTAAGTAGTAAGTAGAACAACAAATGTTAAATAGTAAAGGAGGGTAAAAGAAGAAGTAGGGCAAAAGGGAGGGAGTAGGTGAAGCAGAGTACCAAGTATTACATTTCAACACAGTCCCAAAGCCTTCAATCACCCCAGGGTTCTAATTTGCTTTGAGCTGAGAAACCAAGTTAACCAAAGTTTCTACCAAAAATAAGGTCTCCAAGTGTGGGCTCGGGGCTGTCTCCTAAGATACAGAACATATGTCAATTTGTCAGTATCATCTTTAAGATTCCCAAAAAGTCTTCTCTAACAAGACATTAAAATAATATGGGCCTCTAAAGGTGGCTATTGTACATGTGGCATTGGTTTCATTTTTACAAAGTAATGATGACTTATATTTTAAAAAATTCCTTGAGCAACTAATATATACACTGTTAGACTCTAGGAATAGAGCATTGAACAGGCAAAGTCTCTGCTCTTTTGGAATTTAAAAAAAAACACAAATCAGGTAATTACAGACTGAAATAAGAGCTTTGGAAGACACAAAAAGGTTCAGTGAAACAAAAGAGTAAAATGGGAAGAAGGGAAAGAGAAGAGGGTAGAGATTGCTTTTGGTATAAACAAAGTCCTCTCTTACAACATCTCTGAGACCTTTAAGGATGGTGGTATCCAAACATTCAAAGAGTTAGGGAAAACATCTGTTCCAGGCAAGTGCAAAGGCCTTGGCATAAAAGAACTTTTAAGGAAGAGAAAGGTGTCCAACAGGAGCAGTGGCAATGAGAAGCATTTTGAGCACTATTTATAATTACTATTTTCAAAAAATTGTTAACATTTGTCAGGCACTGTGATAAGAATATTTTCATTTAATCAACATCATCTCTCACACACAAAAAAAAACCTTTTGAGACAGGATACTACATAGTAGACTAAGGAACAAATACGTTAACAAATATGTTAAAGTAACTTGTCTGAAGTCATACAGCCATGAAGCGGTCAAGATAAGATTTGAACCAAGCAGCTTGCACTCCAGTGCCCACATTCTTAATCATGATCACAAGATGTTTCCAAACAACAATAAAGCAATCAATGTAGGTAATCATTTGCATCACTTTCTGGGTACTATGAACCTTAAGGATTTCAAACTATTTCCAGTACTTTAGGAATTCCAAAGAACCTCTCTGGGACTACTTTTCTAACAAGAGTAAGGTACCAGAAAGGATATACACTTTTTTTTTTTGGAGGTAGAGTCTTGTGCTGTTGCCCAGGCTGGAGTGCAGTGGCATGATCTCAAACACTGAAACTCCTGGGTTCAAGGGATCTTTCTGCCTCAGCCTCCGGAAGTAACTAGGAGTAGAGGCGCACACCATGCCCAGCTTTTTTAAAAGGGTTTCCCTAAGTTGCCCAGGCTGGTCTCGAACTCCTGGCCTTAACTGACACTTCTGCCTTGCCTCAGCCTGCCAAAGTGCTGGAGTTGCAGGCGTGAGCCACCATGCCCAGCCTGAAGAAATTATTTATGAGATTTTAAATTTAACAATTAGTTCAGAATCTCTTCTCATCAGGCATTTTCTAATCCCACGGGAATTTTAAGTATCATTGTTTCTCTTCCTTTATTGAATTAAAAAAATTACATTTTACCTTTTTATTCCCAGTGTCTCCTTAAATCTTTAAATAAGTCAGTTTATTTGTTACTGACAAGAAAATTATTCATATAACCACATTTGAGAAATGAAAGAAATAAAGTCCACATGAGACTTATTTTATCTGTCATTAGAACTCATTGTCCTCCTCTTTCTGAAGTAAAAAAAAATAACAAAAATTTGTTATAGGAGGGTAATTTGTAGCTCCTTTTGGTTTTACATTATATAAGAAATGTACAGTCTCTATCCTAAGTGATGCAATAGAAGCTCATCTTCTCTATTACATACTTTTAGTCTTCCTCTTAGTTTCTTTTCTATCATTAGTCTAGGTCTTTCATAAGAAGAAAAAGACTTTTCTTATTTCTTCAAATATAGTAAAAACTGTAGAACGAAAACTCAAAAAAAAGTCTTTTAAAAAAGATATTGGCTTTATGGAAAAGATCTCTGTTCTAATTTCAGGGTTTTACATTGCTTCCTAAAGAACTCTGTTTAACCATAATCAGCTTTATTAGAAAATCTATGCCTAAGCTCATATAGAAATATATACACTATATATATTTCTAATATATATATAATATATATTAGGAAATCTATGACTAAGCTATATAAAAACTTAGCTCTGTTCTAAAGGAGACCATCTGAACACCAAAATTCCAAATGGAGCACTCCTCATCCAAGCCAAGCAACTCAAGGTTTGTACTGTAATTTCTGGGCCTGAAACTAACCTCTGTCCATTTTTCTCTTTCCATTTAATACTGACTTTTCTGCTCTACTTCATGCTTTACAATTAGGAGAATAGTCCTAGTATCTTTTTTGTACTTACCTCATAAATATCTCAGGATATACAGTAGTACTTTTGAGTCAAATTTGCTATATTCAATAATCTCTATAGACTGAGATATAGCAAATGAATTTCTGGAAACTCAAATTCTAAGAAGTATCACAGAATCCTCTGAATAACAGATACCTTACTTGCCTTCTTGTAGAGAAAGCACAGAAAGCACAGTATCTCCACACCAACACTGAATTGTACCTTCACTTGGAGGCCCTAGAGGTTTTTATAACTCAGGGGCAACATATAGGGACAAGTAGTATAACTTTTTTTTGTAAAATGAGATGAATGACTGTGCAATAGAGATGGGAAAAGGGAATTAGTATAATGCTTGGACCTCAATTTTAAGAAAAAATACATAAAGAAGCTGAGAATCTGAAAATTGATTCTCTGCCCATGCCCCTAAATCCCTTGGATGAAAAAGTCTTCGAGTACCATAAACACAGACTTTCTTGGTCACTATGCTCCAAATACCGATGTCAAGGCTTGGTCTTCATCCTTCTCTTTTCATCGTTACCTCTCCTCTATTCCCTTACCCATTCCCTGAACTTTGATTATCACATATAATTCCCAAGTATACAATTCCCTTTTTGAAATTCTAAGTGCATATATTATACAGCCTATTCAAATATCTATCTATCTGTATATCTGTCTCCACAGGCACCTCAAGCTCAACATACCTATAACTAAAGTCATTATGTACTCCACCTTACACTATTAAAGTTGCTCTCTATTCTAGCTAAAATATTACCATTAGATTACAGGTATCTGGGAGTCATCCTTAGACTCCTTCATTCCATAAACCTATCTCTTAAATTCCTCCATTTTAAAGCCGTCTTCATATTTTACCTTGACTATTTCACGTGCCTTCTTATAGGCCTTCTAGCTTCCAGTATACCCTTCCTACCTCCAATCCATCCTCCACACAACAGAATTTTCTCTTTATAAGAAACTAATAGCTATACTAATTTAGCTGTTTACCAAAACCTACAGGATAAAGTCCTAATGTTTTTAAGACTCCCTTCTGTATCCCCATTTAGAAACAGCTCCCACCTCTTTGTTTCTCACCTCATATTCCTAAACTTCTGGTTCTTCCCTAAAAACATACTGCCAATGCTTTTTCATACTGCTATACCTTTGTATAAGCTGTTCTTGTTGCTTAAAGAGCAAATCCTTCTTCCATATCTTCCCCATATCTACCTTCCAGAACCTAACTCCAAAGACATCTCCTAAGCCTTGACTATCTTTAAGAGTTGGCAATCCCTACTTTATACCCCCCTCCAAAGAGATCTTGCACTCTGCATTCTACCTTTTCCAAAACAATATACTAAATAGTATTAATTTATAGATTTATCTCCTCCACTGGACTGGAAGGTCCTCGAGAGCAAAAACTCCCAACCTAAGTGGATCGTAACAACAAAAACAATAAGTAGTTAACATTTATTGATTGGTTATTATGCACTATGCACTCTTTTAAGTATCTTTATTTGTATGAGTTCATTTAACCTTCATGAGGATTTATTCAGAAGGGTATTACTGTCCTTCACAATTTACAGACGAGAAGACAAAAGCACAAAGGTTAAGTAACTTGTTCAGGATCAGTCACTCAACTAATAAATAGCAAAGCTAGGAGGTCTACCTCACAAGATTTTGTCTCTAGGCAAATATGAATGAATTAATCTTCCAAACCCCTAGCACCAAGGGCAATGCCTGGTATATAAGGTCAGTAAACATTTATTAAAGCTCTTTTAAAACATTTTATATATGATCCAATTTTAAAACACTTTTATACGACCGTCCTACGCAAAGTGATTTAGTGCTAATGTGAGATTATGAGTTGTATATAATATTTAACATTTTAACATATCAACCCTAAGGTAAACTATTTTTTATATAGAAATATACTATTCAAATAGAGAATACTAAAAATAGTGTAACTGGTTTAATTAAATTTTCATTCAGTGAACACTCCATACACTTTATTCAATGCTATTTGGGTGCCTCTTTTATGTTCTCGCCTCTTAAGTCTTTTATCAATACTCAGTATCACCCACAAAACCATTTAGTATTGTATATAGAAATGAAAAACATCTGCTGTAGCCAAATGAATTTCTGTTCCATTTATTCTTTTTTTTAAAAAAAAGTCTGAATAAGGATTTAATTTCCACAATTACTAATCTCAGCACTTGATCTGGCCCTATCCTAACCCTATGCATACCACCTTTCACTATTCATACCACCTTTCTAACTATGCCTTGGCCATAGGAACCTTGTTTTTGTTCCTTTAACTTAAGCTTTTTTATGCTCAGAAAATGCTCTTAACACAGATCTTCACAGGACTAACTCCTTGCCATTCTGGCTCAAATATCACCTCAATAAGGCCTTTTGTAGCTACCGTATCTCCAGCGATGTAGACTCTATCCCCATAGCCACACTCTCTACAAACACATCAGACACTAGCTATTACTTTCTTTCACAGTCTTTACTACTAACTAAAATTATCTTGATCTTTTTGTTTACTTGTTTGCTTGTCCTTCTAGAAAATAAGCTCCATCACAACAGAGGCCCTGTATGTATCCCAAACAGTACTGTGCCTGGCACAGTTATCACAAAATAAATACTTGTTAAATGACTCAATGTTAAAGGTACCATTAATACTAAAAGCATTTATTCTACAGTAGTTGAAATATGCAATCAAAACCCATAAAAATCAATGCTTTTTAAAATTCTAAGACCTACACGATGTCTTAATTTATCACCTTCTTGTTCCACAAAGAAATGCATAATAAAACAAAGGTAACACAGAACAATGAAGAACAAGAGAAGTATAAATAAGTCCAGACTGGATAAAACACACCAAGTGTAGGTCTTTGGGGCCTGTGAGTTTAAATGTTAAATCTGACTTAATTTTCCAGCAATCTGAGCCAAAAAACAAGAAGCAGGAGTAACAGAACTCTCAAAGAAAGTATAAGAAATGCCAGTATTGCAATAAAATTAAGTTTTCATTGAAAGTATATCCACATCTGACAATGTTCTTAAATTAAAATAGAATACAGATATTAAAATGCAGTGACTAACATAAATTCTCTTAAAAGACATTTATCCTAATTTTTTTTTAAGAATCATGCTATTTTTATCTTTTCATACGTTTTTGTAGCTAGGAACTAAACAACAGGATTATAAAGAGTCAGGGCAGTATAAGTCAGCAGGTAACAGACAGCATATGAATGTAGCCATACACAGATTTTGGCATTCCTAAACATCTTGCAAAGAAGTATATATAATATATTCCCCACAAAATTGGTATTATAATTGAGAACAAGCATATTCTGACTGGAGAACCCATAACCCATAACAAAAATCAGGTATGCTGAAGGGAGTATTTCTTCATTCTTATACCTATTTCTGGGATGATTTGGAACACAGAAGCAAATATGCCAGTCAGTGGAACCCAGTAATTATGATCCAGTTCTGCAACCAAAAAGGTCAGAAAAAGAGTAAAAATAACAATGAAGAAAAAAAGGGACTCAACAAACATACCAAAAATACGATGACAGTGTTCAGTATAGGTTAACAATCAGTACAGAGTAAATTCTTGCCGACCTTAGGGTTGATTATGTTTCTGAAACCTTGGCAAAAATCAGCAGCTGGCAATGTAAAAGTCTCATAGAAAACAGAGGCAAAGGCAGGGTTCTAATCTTTCTATGTGAGGTCTCTGAGAATCTGATCAAAATATAGATTCTCTCAACAGAAAACTGTGCATAAAAGTTTTGCAGAATTTCAAAATTATTTTTTAGAAGAACCCCAACGCGTGTTATAATGCAAAGGCATCTAGTTGAAGAACAAATAAGATTCACCAGCACTGAAAAACCTGCTGAGTTACCTTTTCCAGTAAGTTTCAGAGAAACTACACCTGTGATCTGCTGAGGCAGTTTTGGGAAATCCAGACTATACTTATTTTTCAACTTTTTAACACAGTCATTACATTGTTCAAAATTTAATACAAAATCTGGTGTTTAAGAGCTTTTGTATCAAGAAGGTAAAATGATCAGGTCTCACATTTCTTTACCCTATCTCAAAAAATTAGGAAATGGAAGGAAAAGATTCAGGAGAAAACAAGATTAATATTTAGTTTTCATTTATTTAAGGAGAATAAAATAAACCACATTTATAAAAAAATCTGATTTTTTAAATTTTACTTTACAAAGATAGCACTGTGCTATCTCAAATGGTGGTTGGCAAAACTGTAGTTGGAGCAGGATTATTCTACCAACACTTAAACAGATGTCTTTTGTGAATCCTAAGAACAGAAAAAGCTAGTAGCTACATAAAGAAAAACAGTGAATACAAGATTCTGTAATAATGCAAATATTTTTCTTGAAAACACAACTGTAAAATATAGATATCAACTCATGAATAAATTATAGTTCTCAAATAAACTTTTCACCTCAGTGCCAATAAGCCTGGGCCATTCTACATACAAGTACACAATTCTAACTAAGAACCAAAGGCAAACTTGGTCCCTGACCTCATGGAGCTAACAATCTCTGACAGTCTTGCAGGAAAACAGGCAACAAGCAAATATAATCAAGCAGAGAAGAGAACACAAGGGTTACTAATGACACCTCATTTTTTTTTTTCATTTTAAAAATCTAAAGTGTAATTTAAATGCATTAAAATACACAAATCTTGCATGTTTGATAAGGCAAGTTACAACTATATGCATATCACCCCAAAGCATTTCCACATGCACCTTTCCAGTCACTCCCCCTTCCCAAACATTTTGACTTCTTTCATCACAGATTATGTTTGTTCTTAGATTCCAGATGAATGAAGTCATAATTTTACTTTGTATATATGTGCATCTGGCTTCTTTCATTTAACACAATATTTTTGAGATTTATTCATGTAGTGATAGTTTGTTCCTTTTTTACTGCTGAATAGTATTCCATTTTATGAATATTAAAATATCTTCTGTTGAAGGGCATTTGGGTTATTTCCAGTTGAGGCAATAATTAATAAAGCTATGTACATTCTTAAAAAATATGAATATTTGTATTTTTTTCAAGGACATGTGTTTTCATTTCTCTGGGTAAATACTTGGCAATTCCACCCCTAAGTTATAAAGCAGACAGGCATTTAAGAAGTATTAAACAGTCCTCCAAAGTAGTTACCATTTACCCTCCCATCAGCAATGTACAGAAGCTCCAGTTCCTCCATATCAAGTTTTTTTTAAGGGCCTACCTTATATACTGCATTGGCTACTGGAGATACAAATAAACAGGATAGACCTGTATTCACAAAGCTTACTGTCCAAAGGACTCATGGAGGCCTCTCTAGCTGACATCTAACTTAAACCTGGGATGAATTATTGAGCAAAAAGCAGGAAAAGAGAAATGTTCTGGAAAGAGGAAAAATCATGTACAAGGGCTAAAAAAATGCACATATTTTCATCATGCTAACAGAAATAAAGACAGAACAAATTTTGTGATGGCAGGAATATCCTTTTTAAAAAAGGAAGAAAGCAACATAGTGGAAGCGTAAGTTCAAAAAAGTTGAAGCCCTGAGAAGCTACTGTGTTTAATCAAATCTCTCTTCTCTCTACTATGTGCTCTCACTGTATCACATGCCTTCACAGTATTGGTCATTCTTATTTGTTTCAAGTCTAACTCTCCCACTAGACTGGAATCACGTCTGTTTGCATTCACACCATTGTATCCACAGCACCTGGCACGTGAGGTATTCAATAAATATTTCATGATTACATGGGATTAGAGATAAATTAGGTAGTGACATTCAGAGATGAGAAGAAAGGTTTATTAAAGGGTATTTGTATCAGTTTTCCACTGCTATATAACAAATTACCAAAAAGTAAGTGGTTTAAAACAACATACGATCATTATCTTATAGTTTCATGGGTCAGAAGTCCAAGCTACCTTTAGCTAGATCCTCTGTGCTTAGGGTCTCACAAGGCTACAATCAAGGTGTCATCAGGGTCGGGTTCTCATTTGGAAGCTCTAGTAGGGAAAGAATCCGCTTCCAAGCTCACTTAGGTTGCTGCCAGAATTCATTTCCTTGAGGCTATAGTGCTCTGGTTTCTTGCCGGCTGTTGGATGGGAGTGTCACAGATGTCTATATTTCCTTATCACATGGGCTTCCCAAATATGGCTGCTTATTTTATAATGCCAGTAAAGAAAGAGTCTTTGGTGCAAGTCTGCTTGTAAGACAAAGTCTTACATAATGTCACATAATTATGGAAGCTACATGCTACCACCCTAGACTGTTTATTGCTCTGTTCTTCAAAGGCTATCAACAAACAGGCTCTCTTGAAAATAATCCATTTTGTAAAAATAACTTACATAGTTTTGTAAAGTAACTTACATAGTTACTTTAAGAGTCTGCAAAGTATAGCTTAAGACTTTACACATATGACCATCAAAACCAGCAAGATTAACACGTACTCACCTAGTAAATGAGAAAGTGACTACCACCACTAACAGAAATGACCAATTATGATGCCAAGATAAGCATAAGAGAATTGGAAAATAAAGAAAATTAAATAAAAAAGTAAAATTCAACAAAGAGAAGATAAAAGTAGATGAGTGAAAAGCAAAGTGTTACAATACCAATGATTATCTCAGGGATTAAAGGTTTTCTATCCCTTTACTCTATTAGTAGACCCTCTCAGACTAAATAGGTAGCATATTTTTCATGTAGGGTTAAGTTGGGAGGCTTCAAGTATACACAAAATTCAACATTAATGGGGATAAAGAACAAAAGTAAAGTAAAAGTACGAAGCAGCTAAGGACACGAGGTAAAGTTGGCATTTCAATCCACCTTTTACTATTTTTACCATCTAGTGGCAGGATCAATAACAAAAGCATGCCAGACTGATCAGTTACATTATTAAATACACATGTGGGGGGGCCAATTTACTAGTACTACTAAAACAGTCTACATCTAATCTCACCAAGTGATACATGAATATTGCTGATAATCACATTAAACAGCCGATTTTATACCTTAAGGAAACTCATGTGAAGGTATGTTCAAGCCTAGTATGATTATAGAGTTTAATTCATGTCAGTGTTTAAGTAACCACAGCAAAAAAAACAATACAAATTCAGAAAGATTATTAATGACACATGAAAAAGAACTCTTTATTAAGTTACTTTCACTAGGTCAACTCCGAAGGGAAAGATCCACAAACACTATACTACCATAAATGTACTTCTTTATGTACAAGTTGCAACTGGGTCTTAGCCTACTCTCACTAACCTCTCTGGCTCTTGCAGAGACAGGAGAGTCATTTTGATTCAAGACCTTTCGTAAGGAGAGAGAATGTTGTATTCATCAGATAGACAAAGTTCTTGTTTCTCTATTTTTGAGCAACACATGGAGAAAACCAAGGGTTGTTCAAAGGCTGAAAATGTCCTGCAGACTCCCTAGAGCTGCTACGTATCTCCCAACTTAAAGGCAGATGCATGTACAAAAAAAAAACAACTAGAACACAAAGAGCAAAACTTCTGAACACATATTAACTGAAAACAAGATTTCTATTTTATTTAGTCCCATCTCTTAACTTCCAGCAGCCTAACTGGTAAACTGGCAGTGACAGATACCAACTTTCATCAGTATCCATTTGAAAAAGAAGGGTCTATTTTGATTTATAAAGGAGATTTAATATATGAACTAGAAAAAAGGAAAGAATGATCAGAAGCTGGCAAAAAAAAAAATTACATCAAAATAAGAGGTTGATAACAGTGCTTTAATGCTACCCAAAAAAACCTAAAAAAATTAAGAGCACATATAAAATAGTGTAGTTGATAAATTAAACTATTCAATGATACTTTTTGCTCGGCTAAGTCCAATATAGATGGGACATGTAAAAAACCTAGGCAAAAGGACAGACACATGTGTTCTTTCTCTCTGCATCACACATGTGAAATATATATTTAAGTCAGGCACACATGTTCATATATTACAGAAAAATCTCCAAATATATGTAAACATGTTATCTTTAATTTGTTACTAGATATTATCTAACTTATGAGACCTTTTATATTATTATAATATGCTATATAACAGGATTTCTAACTATCATTAGGTATATTATAACACACATGCTAAGTCAGGACACATATTAATATAATATAAAAATAAGGTTTATAACAAGCATTATCTGTAGTAATAATATCCCATGACCTACAAGTTGCTGTGATGAAAGAACCAAAGTGGTTTGGCCAACTAATAACCTTAAAAGCAAAATGAACAACCTTCTGCAGGGAACATGCTAGGGTGGGGGTGGGGTGAGGAAGAAGCAACAACAAGGGATAAACAAAACAAAACACTCACTCAAAATAAACAATGCTTCCTCTGGACATCTTTAGTTTTTAAGACTTAAGGGAAGGTATATTCATAAGCTGACAAATTACTAAATATTGAAGAGCTTAGTATTATAATAACTTCATCACCAAGACAAATCAGGAGGGACGTTGACAAATAAGCAGACACTCATTTGTCCCATTTGAAAAAAAGATACGTTCCTATGATAATATGAATATACTTGATGTTCACAATGCAGTAATTCAAACAAAAGAATAAAGATAAACAGATTTAAACCCTGCAAAGCTATCAGTCCTAGTTGTATCTATGACTTCGGGAAAGTCACTTAGCATCATTAGGCCTCAGGCTCCTCATCTATCAAATAAAGCAACTAGATCAGTCTTTCCCATACTGTGCTGCATGGAATACTAATTTAACGAATAAAAATCCTACAGTGATTCCTAAATTACATATGGTAAATACTAGATTAAACAAAATTAACAGTTTATAGAAGAACTTCTTGGTCTATACATGCTAATATGTATTATAAATCAACATAAAGGGATGCAGTAAGCAGTATTTTCCAAATTTAAATTATCAGAGACTATTTTGTTTATAACTGCTAGTTCTGGGATATGTGGTTTGCAGAACACACTTTGGCAAGCACTCTAACAATTTTTAAAAAGGAAACCAAAAGCTATGCAACTTAACTAGTTTAAATCCCCTGTTCTTTCTTTACCCCTTTCTCAAACAGAAAATAGGAGCAAACTAAAGAAGGAGTTAAGAAAGAAAAGAATGAAAGCAGAATAAATCAGTTTTTTCCTCTCTTTTGAAAGGGGTTAAAGGAGAGGTGATAAATATTAAACTATATGAAAGCTATAGTATCCTTAACATATTTAAGATAACTTAATTTCTATAAAATAACATCCACTAAACTCCTCATAGGTTAGCATGTTAGGTATACTCTATTTTAAAACTTTAATTTAGAGAACTGCAAATGTTAAAATACACTTACTAAGTTTTAAATGGACTTAATTTTTCCCGTTTTACAAATGGCATTAATACTAGGCTCAACCTGGTGAAATTCAGCATCATACTTTTTGCCAAATTACTTGACATTTATACTTTATCATGGTAACATTATACCAACATTATTACAGCAAATATGTTATATTTTAGTTTACCCTTTGTGGAAGGGTAACTAATTCATTTTGACAAAGTGAAAGAATCTGGAGCAGGAAAGAATAAAAATGAGTGAGATGCTCAGTCATGGCAATGGCTGGAATCACCGGCAGAAAACACATATGGGTCAAAGTCTCAAGATGCTTTGTATTACACTACATGTCAAAGAATCCTTCCAATGAGCAGAAGTATTATTACTTCCACTTCTGTCTTTAAATGTTAGATTCAAGAAATCTGAGGTGATATGAAAGTAAGTCATGCTGCCTAAAGCATTGCTTTTACTCTGAAGAGCTGTACCAAGGTGTTTTCAACATAATGAATTGTAATGATTGGAAACTATACTTTCACACAAATCTTCCTAATTTGAGTGTTGAGAAGAAGTGTCTACAAATTTATTTATATCTTTTTGTATTTGTTCAGACATGAGAGAAAGCTGTTTCACTTTATTCAAAGCCGTGCATTTTGGAATTCAGAATTGCTCTGTGGCATTTTCAGTTTTAGAGCAACTCAGCTGCACTTGATGCATGCTTACAGTGTTCTTTCCAAAGTACAAATATTTAAAGGCAAACATTTGAATATTAATTGGCTTCTATTATATTTGGAAAAAATATTTTGGTTGCAACACTTAAGAATCTCAATTCTCATGATAAAATTTGAAGGCAGGGGTAGGCAAGAAAATCTCAAATACAAACCAATCCCTGAGAACTCCAGAATACCCTCAGAGAGAGAATGGACAGCAACTAGTCTGGCTATCTAAAAGCACAAGAGTTTGAAATGTGTTGGCAGATCCTGAGTGATCCAAATGAATAATTTAGTGGGAAAAAACTTGAAGAATGAGGAACGCAGGTAAGACTAGAAAGAGCCTGGGGCTGAACATACTGGTTCTAACCCACCACTTTGTGCAGGTCATCTAATATCATCTGTCCTCAGTCTCCTCATAACAAAAGTCACATTATCTAAAACATTAAAATTAACCACAAGTAAATAAAAAACCTGTAAAATTTTTCCATGCCTCAATCATTTGCAGGAGAAGGGGTGTAACAGCTAGGTTGTGGGAAGTAACATTGCTGATTCATAATTGTACACCTTTGCAAACGCTATTCTTTATAGCAAAAATGTCACCCTCGAGGCTGACTTCAAGGCCTATCCTTTTCACATACTAAGCAACACTCCCTCTTCTCATGTGTAAAATGAGGGCAATAAAATATCTATCTCACAAGATTGCTTTAAGGAACAACAAGCCACAAACTGGAATAAGATAGGTGCAACAAAATTAACCCAGACTTGGTATCCAAAATAAATGTACATAAGACCTCCTGCTAATTCAGTAAGAAAAAGACAAACAACCCAATTTAAAACTGGGCAATTTAAAAATTGGGCAAAGACATGAACAATAAACACATTATAGGGTATGAGTTTGTAAAAATGGTCCTAAACAATTCTGTCCCCCTAACTCTGTATGTATCTCCTCTTTTGATACCAAGTTAGGCCTGTCGGGGGGGCAGGGCCATGAGGAAGTCAGCTGCTTTTTTTTTTTTTTTTTTGCGAAACCAGGTCCCTTAGATAGTGATTGCCACAGAGGATAAGAAATTCATAGGAAATAGAGAGAATAAAAGAATATATAGATACTAAGGTATAGTTTTATAAGTTTATATAAAGAAATCAGATGAAGCAGGGGTATTTAGGAGTCTGAACCATATTTTTGTAAGTAGTCTAGCATTATGGTTAGATTTATATAGATTTTTATAATCAGATATTAATTATCAGTTGTAACGGTACTGATGATCAGATAATCAAAATTATCTGATATATAAATCTGTTACCCTGACAGACAATTATCAGTTGTCTGTCAGGGTAACAGATTTATATATCAGATAATTTTGGTTGCTATGGGTAACAGGTAGCAGGTTAGGGTCAAATGTCCTTTTAAAGGGATTTTAACAAATTTTAATTTATCTAGGTGAACAGTATTAAGTTTTAGGAGATAGTTATCAATTAACAGAGGAATAACAAAGAGATATAGTGGTTCTATATTTTTTGATCTAGTTATTGTGGACTTAAGGCAGTCACGAGAGAGCAGGAAGCCCATCTCTACAAAATGTTTATAACCACAGGGGGGTGTTTTTTGCCTAGGGCATTTATTGTTTCTGGCTCCCATATTGTGAGCCAGATATTTACCAGTCTTTTTTTTTTTGAGACAGAGTCTCACTGCTGCCCAGGCTAGAGTGCTGTGGTGTCAGCCTGGCTCACAGCAACCTCAAACTCCTGGGCTCAAGCAATCCTTCTGCCTCAGCCTCCCAAGTAGCTGGGACTACAGGCACGTGCCACCATGCCAGCTAATTTTTTCTATATATTTTTAGTTGGCCAATTAATTTCTTTCTATTTTCAGTAGAGAAAGGTCTCACTCTCGCTCAGGCTGGTTTCAAACTCCTGACCCTGAGCAATCCTCCGGCCTCGGCCTCTCAGAGTGCTAGGATTACAGGAGTGAGCCACCGCACCCCGCCGTCCAGTCTTGTCTTTTAAGAACAGGAAGACTATTTTGTAAATTTTGAGATAACCAGGAAGCCTCTTGGAAAACATCTGTACCGGAGCTTTGAGAGCCCTCACAAGGTGAGGCAGCCCTTGATAGGTGAACTAATGACTTCACATATTCTTTTAGGGCAAAAATCCTACAAACTCTTGTTTCTGTCTTTAATATAGCAATATTGGGTGATGCAATAAAATAATGATTTTATGAGCCACATCTCATTATTTCCTCAATCAACTTTCCCCAACAGGCCTGCATCTATTTTCAACAACAAAATATAGTTGAAGTGATGTGTACATCCCAAGCTTAGCTTCCCCCTTCTTGGAATGCTCTCTTTCTGGGATTCCAGGCACCATGCTGAGGGGCAACCTAAGCAGTCACATGGAGGAACGAAAAACCCAAGCTGAGCTCCCAGCCAATCAAGATTCCAGATGACTCTCAACTGTCCATGCATCCCAGACATTCTAGCCCCAGCTGACTACAGCCTACTGAGTCCCAGATGATTACAATCATCCCAGCACCCCAGCTGACACATGAAGCTGAATAACTTACCACTCAATCCACAGAATTGTGACATAATACACTGCTATTTTGTAACTAAGTTTTGGGGTGGTCTGTTACAACCAGCAAACATATAAATGAAAGTCGAGGAGTATAAATAGGGTAATATCATTCTTTCAGCTCCAAACAAAGCAAACTTAGCAACATATTGTTTACAAATGCATACATATGAAGAGTTTTTAAATATGGCAATGGAAATGTTAAACAAAACTCAGGACAATGGTTTCCTAGTGCAAAGAAGAAAACCAAGGGGAGAGGCTAAAGAAGGAACACAAACAGATGTGAAACTGGTAATGCTCTAGTTCTGTAGTTGGGTAGGAGGTTCACAGGTGTTTATCATGTTTATCATTAAGTTTCATAATTACATATGTTGCATCCATTTTATATGCAAGTTGCATTTTAAATATACTTCAAGTTATAAAAAAATTTATAACTTTATATTATGTTATGATTCATATTCAACAGTTATAACATCAAACACTTAAATTATATAATAAAATTGCCTTTTATTTCAACAGGAAAACCTTTTATATAAAGGCTGTTTATATTAGACACTTTTTATTTAAATGCAGTAAATTATTTTAACAACAAAGTATCTGAAACAGGAGAAAAGATCTTCCTCTTTAATGAAGTGAATCATTCATTTTAACAACCTTCAAAAATATCTTTATTTTAAAAGATTTTAGTTGCTCCTCAAGCTCATTTTTCTATTTGAACATATGACTGGCCTTTACACAGTTTTAAGATTAATTTCATCTAACTCACATAGTTTCATTATTCTGTTCGTTCAAATGCCAGAAAGCTGCTTAGCATATTAAAATAAAAGCCTTCTTTATCTATGGTCTGGCGTAAAAATGCTCTTAGGACTGAAATTAAACTTCCATGGAGTAAGTTTATTAAATTTTAAAAATTAAAAAAAACATACGATGTTTTAAGTGTCAATACATTCGACAAATCCTGCTCACTATGATAGACTTTTTTAAAAGGCACACTAATGGATAAAGATTTGTTAAAAAGAAAAAAAAGCACACATTTTTAAGCAAAAACATCTTGTGAAATCATTACAGCTCACAGGACTCACAGGATTATTGCTATTATTACACGTAATTACTGTATAATTAAAAAGCTGACCAGTTATTTTGTAAGTATTCAATTCACAGTAAAAGAAAATAAAGATTTTACATAGTGGATTATTTAACTTGCAAGATCTACTACGTTATTAAGAATGAAATGTCTGATTTCCTTAAGTATAATATTAAGTTTGATGGTTGATATCTCTGACATTTCACTTTGACACTTCTTGTGGTATTTTTATTGTGAAGGTACATCCTCAGTCTTTCAAACACATGGTTTGGCTTGTGGTTATCTTTCAATTTTTTTTTACAGCAATTTTTGTGAAATCATAGATAAGTCAAAAATTATGGAACCAATGCTACGCAGACAGCTTGAAAACATCAACAAAGTGTTTGGGAAGGATGTGGCTTGCACAGTACGTCGGTAGTTTGAGAAGTTCTGTTCTGGTGATTTTAACCTTGAAAATGAGGCACAGGGCAACCTGAGACTGAAGTGGACAATGATGAGCTGAAAGCTGTAGTGGAAACGAATCCACCTCAACCTATGCGTGAATTAGCAGCAAGGTTTGATGTTACTATTCCAACAGTATTGGACCATTTGAAACAAATAGGCAAGGTAAAGAAGCTGGACAGATGTGTACCACATGAATTAAAAGAACGTCAGGAATCGTCTTGAAGCTTGCCTTTCTTTGCTGTCATGACATAAAAGCGAACCATTTCTACACCATATTGTTACGTGACGAAAAATGGATTATTTTTGATAATTGCAAGTATCTGGCACAATGGTTGGATAAGGACGAAGTCTCAAAACACAGCCCAAAATCGAATATTCATCAAAAAAAGCTAATGGTGTCTGTCTGGTGGTCTAGCACTGGTATTCTCCACTACAGCTTTATGAAACCTACTCAGTCAATTACAGCAGGTGTCTACTGAAACCAACTGGACACAGTGATGAGGATGCTTATGATTAAGCAGCCAAGATTGGTCAATCAACACAGGCCTGTCCTCTTGCAAGACAACGCTCGACCACATGCCACACAAACAATGCTGTATTCACCAAACCTTGCACCAACTGACTACCACTTCTTCCAGGCTTTGGACCACTTCTTGCTAGGGAAAATATGCAATTCTCAATATGCTGTGGAAAATGCCTTTCCTGATTTCATAGCCACTCGCTCTCCAGGTTTCTTCACTGCTAGCATAAACAAGCTACCGTTAAGGCGGCAAAACTGAGTCAATAGTTTAGGCTTATAACTTTAATTGTATTGCTTCTTGTTTGAGATATAATAAACTACCCTTTTGATTCAAAATTGGACATTTCATATTTAATGACCTTAACAGTCTTCAACAATCCTCCCAGTAATCAGACAAAACTATTACCATTGCAAAGATACCTTCAGAAAAACAAGTAACTTATTTCATTCCTTATAAGTATTTTTATTTGGTATCCTTTACCTCTTACGGGAAATTTAAATGAGATCAGTCAGAGCTATGATGGCTTCCTAAAGTGTTGCTTAATTTGCATATCAATTAACTATAATCATAAAGTTAAACCAAGAGCCATGAAACCAAATGGATCATTAATCCAACCCCACCCAAGTTCATCATTTGCATGAAGTTAGTATGTGTTAATTTCATAGTGACAATTTCAGTTCTTACTATTCCTCAACATCAGCATATATTTCTCAAGTTCTAATAAGATGCCAGCTTGTGAATTTTATTTCTATTGCTGACATCTGTATTTTTTCACATATCTCACAAATTAACAATGAAACGTTTATAATTCATACGGTTTTTAGATATTAACTAGTCTGTTTTCTCTTATTCACTGTTCCTCAACTAGTGAGTTAACACTTGAGACAGGACTAAGAGTTATTTGTACTTGAAAGAAATAATATACTCATGAAACTAAAATCTCCCTCAAAGTTCTTCCTAAGGTATCCATCCAGCCATCCATCTCCCAATTTCTGATAGCAATCAAGGATGCTCATATAAATCATTTCTTCTGCAAGCACTATTATCTTCTTCATCATCAACTCATTCCTTCTTCTGTAAGATTAAAATGACACTTTTATTGAAAGCGGAATTATGATGTTCACTTCACATATGATTTTACTGACATCACAGTCAAATTCAAAATTTATCAAAAGTATTACACAACAGAGACTTGCCATACTATTATTATCATCACCAAAACATAAAATGTGATTATCATCAAGGATAAAGGATCTGTCTTAAAATTCAATACTCATGATGTTCCTAGTACTGTGTAGGATATTCTAAGAAGATTAGAAAAGATGTTCTTGCCTTAAAGGATCTTGTGTTTGTCTCTCTACAATAACAGTAATAACAAATTATTATGTTCATTACAAGGCAAAATGAGTATGAAAATCCAAATTACCATAACAGTATTTTACCAATTTTGTAAGTCTCCTGTGCTCTCAGAAAATCATACAAGAGGTATATTAGAGGTGTTAAAATAGCTTAAACTATTAAGTTGGACCATTATCCAAATACAGCCTAACTCAAGTCATTTATAGCCTAGTTCAAGTCATTTACTCTCCGGCAGGTACTATATGGTATTTTTGTAAAGATAGGATGTAGTATGTATACCTTAAGATACTTGGTTTAAATTTTAGTTTGAATTCCGTAGAAATACTGGCGACTAAATTGAGTTTGAAGAAAGGCAGTCTTAGATTTAAATTTTTCTTCCACTAACAAAGAATTAGCTATGACAGTCCATTATTTGTTCACAAAAGAAATAAACTGTTATCCACTCAAGTAGCATGAGTTCCATAATAACGCACAGCAGAAAAATACCATCAAATTTGATCAAAATCATTTTGACCAATAAATAGAAATGCATTAGGGTATTCACGTTTATTTCACTTAACAATTGCTTTCTAATTAAAACAAAACTTGTAAGGCTAGAATCATGTTTCCAATATCCTAAAACATTTGCTAACACATCACGTCAAATTCTCATACTTCAACAGATCAAGTTCCTACATAAAGAAAGACCCATGACCTTTTCTTTACCATTCTCTGAATTAAACTTTTATCCTCTGAAGACAGTTTTTGAAAGGCTCTTTCTTATTAATACGATACCTCTTCCATTTTTCCTGAAGACCAAGACAACTACTAAATCAATAAGGGAAATAAAGAAATGATAAAGAAAAAAGGTGGTAGCCATGGAAGACCGGAAGAAGAAAGCAACACGGAAAACAATATAAAAGAAATGCAAGATATTCAAGATTCTGTATCTACACAAACAACAAAAAAAAATAACACATATACAAAACCTAGGATTGACAATCCTCTATAAAAATATCAATATATCAAACAGTTCATTCTTAGGGTTTTCCTAAATTCCTTCAGCTCAGACCCCCTTCCGGTATTCTCTTTCCTTGTTTCAAGAACTACCAACCAACCATTCTCTTCCTTATGTCAATCTTAATACACATTCTTTAAAACGAACAACAGTTAATAAAAGCCACAGTTTAATTCTGCATTTATCTGATTATCATTAGTCTCTTGAAAGACAGTGATGTCTCTCCTCTTCCACTGGCTTCCTTACATTTAGTGTCTGGTGTGCTGAAAGACTGACTTTTTCTAGCCAGTTATTATAGTACCTTAAAAAAAGTTGTCAAGGTTACCTTAGGGACAAGGATGACTCCAGCTCAAGAGTTCAGCTTTGAGATCATTTATTTTTTTTAATCTCAAGTGAGGACAAGGATGCCTTCCCTTCCCTTTCCTACAGGCACATCCCCCTGCTATGAAAGAAAAGGTAACCTCCTGAGGTGAATAAGATACCTAGTTAGTCAAATTACTGCTGAACCTTATTACCCACATACTCTCAACAACCCTTTGACCAACAAAGATGAATCTTAAAAACAATGCAGAGCAAAAAAAATAAGACACAAAAGCTACAATTCCATTAATCTAAAGTTTAAAACCAGGCCGGGCGCAGTGGCTCACGCCTGTAATCCTAGCACTCTGGGAGGCCGAGGCAGGCGGATCGCTCAAGGTCAGGAGTTTGAAACCAGCCTGAGCAAGAGCAAGACCCCGTCTCTACTAAAAATAGAAAGAAATTAATTGGCCAACTAAAAATACATAGGAAAAAAAAAATTAGCCGGGCATGGTGGCACATGTCTGTAGTACCAGCTACTTGGGAGGCTGAGGCAGAAGGATTGCTTGAGCCCTGGAGTTTGAGGTTGCTGTGAGCTAAGCTGATGCCATGGCACTCACTCTAGCCCAGGCAACAGAGTGAGACTCTGTCTCAAAAATAAATAAATAAATAAATAAAATAAAGTTTAAAACTAGGCAAAACTAAATTATTTTAGCAATGCACAGTTTTAGAAAAAGGAAGGATGTGATCACTATAAAAGTCAGGAGGTAGGGGATTGAGAAAGCACACACCAGGGCTTTTGAGGGGGTGGCAATAATCTTAATCTAGATGATGGTCACATGGGTGTTCATTTTACACTACACTAGATTTATACTTTTCAGGATGTGTTATACTTCACACCATAAAACAAAATTGTTTTAAAGACTGAAACCCAACATCTTTTCTCCTATAGTAAGTCTTTGCAGAACATATTTCTTTGCTCTTGTTTATGTAAATGTTTAAGACGTATTTTCAAAGACTATCTCAAAGATTACAATAATTCTGTACTCCATTATTTTTTACGTGGATTGTACAAGATGGTAAAATAGTTTACTATAATGATAAAACCTTCTTAAATAGGGTAATAGACTACTTTACAGGAGTTACAGGTGTTTTAAGAACAGCCATGAGTTGGCTGGCATGATGGCTCACACTTGTAATCCTATCACTTAGGGAGGCTGAGGTGGAAAAATCACTTAAGGCCAGGAGTTTGAGACCAGCCTGAGCAACATAGCAACAACTCACCTCCATATAAAATACAAAAAATTAGCCAGGTGTCGTGGTGCACACCTGTGGTCCCAGCTACTTGTGAAGCTGAGGCAGGAGGATCACTTGAGCCCAGGAGTTTAAAGTTGCAGTGAGCTATGACGACACCACTGCACTCTATCCTGGCCAACAGAGCAAGACCCTGTCTCAAAAAAAGGCATGAAGTAAACATGCAATAGGCACAGTGGTCACAAGTGAGTTTTAAGTCATGATCCTCTTCTCCAATTTCATTTCATCCATTGGCTTATGTTCTTCTTAAGAAAAATTTGGCCAGTGATAAACAATTTAGGCTACGCATATATTGGAACTCTAGAAATTAATTATGAATTATTGCATTAATTTTGATTTTTTAAGGTGTAGACAACACCATAAACTTTTACCTTCATTATTAGTATTTAAATCTGTCTATCTATCTATCTCATATGCTGCATCTATCTAGGGAGTGAGGAAGAAAGAGAAAGAAAGTGCTAATATTGTAAGTTTAAAATACAAATTCACTTTTATTGGTTGGAAGGATTGCTAGACAGTGCCAAAGAAAAGAATACCGCACAGGTGAGAAAAATCTTTAGCTACTTGGAACAACGAATAAACCTGTAAGACATGAAAAAGAAATTAAAGGAAACCCCAAAAGAAATATCAACTTATTAAGTAATCATTAATACTGTAACATTTTATTAATATAAACAAAATTTCTTTCACTATGTCTTTATCTAATAACATTTCCCTTTCAGTAAGAATGGGCAAAAAAAGAATAAAGTTTTAAAACTTAAAACTATTAAATTATTAAATTACCAATTCCAAAGAAGTCAAACTTCACACAAAAGCTCTATTTGTTTTCATATCTAAATTTGAAGTGTCATTTCCAATACTGTCAATTTAAAGTTAGTGCAACCTCCCCTCACCTTGTGAAGTAACAATTTTCAAACAACTTCTCAAACTACTCCCTTTTAATGCAAACATAGGTGCAAAGAAAATGGAAAAGAATCTAGTCAATCTATAACTGCACCACCTTACAAAAATGTATTTCATTTCTCTGGTCCTCAGCTTCCTTGTACAGAAACAGAAAGATAAGCAGCCAACATATACTCTAAAAAATCTGGACGGGCGCGGTGGCTCATGCCTGTAATCCTAGCACTCTGGGAGGCTGAGGCGGGCGGATCGCTCAAGGTCAGGAGTTCAAGACCAGCCTGAACAAGAGCGAGACCCCGTCTCTACGAAAAAAAATAGAAAGAAATTAATTGGCCAACGAAAATATACAGAAAAAATTAGCCGGCATGGTGGCACATGCCTGTAGTCCCAGCTACTCGGGAGGCTGAGGCAGGAGGATGGCTTGAGACCAGCAGTTTGAGGTTGCTGTGAGCTAGGCTGATGCCAAGGCACTCTAGCCCAGGCAACACAGTGCGCCTCTGTCACAACAACAAAAAAAAAAAAAAAAAAAAAAAAAATCCTTTTGATTATGTAATTCTTGGTCTACTCTGAAGTTCAGCAGTCCACTTCATAATTCCCATAACTAGAATGGCTTAATACTTCCAATCTCATTACTATAAACTTTTTACAGACAAAATAAATCTAAATGAAAATATCACTCAATTAGATTTGGTCATCTATTCCTCTCATTGAGCTCCTCCCTCAAAAATTCTGTTTCTGAAAATTCCCTCGTCATTCAGGTTAAAAACTTAAAACCATCAACTCTTCTCTCTTCCCTACTTCAAAACAAAGTAATCAGCCATCATCCAACTAGTAAACTTAGTTAGCTAGTGCCCGGACTACGACCAGGCATTTTGACAGGCCAATTTGTTAAGACTTAAATCAGGGCAGCTGATTAAAAAATATAAATTAAATGGAGGACACTTTCATTTAAGCATGCCTTGAAGGCAGAAGGTGCAGTAAAAAGAACATAGACTTTGTAGTCAGGCAGACCTGTATTCTTCAATCCCTGTGGGGAATACTGAATTGAAATATCTTTTGTCTATGGAAATGAAAGATGTTACTTCATCTCAATCCCATCACTGGATTACAAAACACTAAAAACTAAGCATCTACTCTCATTTAGAATGCACATTAAAGTTATTCTGCAACCCTAAATTCCACAGAAAGAAAAAGAAACATTCCTAAACAATAACGGTCAATTTAACTAGCTCAATGGTCATTGGTCAATTTAACTAGCTCAATGGTCATAATTCTTTAGAGATTCGTTTACCTACAAATAGCACAACCTTGAACAACATAAAGGCACTCGCCAATTTGTATACAGGTTATATTCCAAAATATGTTTAGATGTCTTTCATTTGAAACTATGAAAGCATTTTTCCAAAGATATAAAATTCTAAGTAGTGGTTAGATTTCCTGGCACCCCCACAAAAGCCGATTAACCTACATTTATCTAAAATATGGAAGCCTCTAGAGCAATTGCTCCTATCTTTCCCAACTCTAATCCTCACCTTCTAACATACTCTTGTTTTTTAAAATACAGTATTGCCACTTTCCATCAATTTCCAAATTCGTGGAAATTATTCACGATCAGAAGTAGGTACAGTAAGGACACAGAAGCCTTCTCAGAAGAGTTAGTGGTTTAAAAACAAAAAGTATCCATCGGAATCAGGTAAAGCAAAGGGGTGAAGATAGAGTAGCAGGTTGACAATTTTTCCCTTTTGAATAGTAATAATTTGGCCCATACGGTATATTTGTGGGTCCTATACTATCTTCAAATACGCCTTCTTTTTTCCTATTTATTATGGGAACCGACAGAAGCCACTTTTACAATCATACTAAAACTAAACCATTACATCTGGATAAAACATGGCAAAGACAACAGGTTGACCTATAAAAGTTTTCTAATAATTCAAAAGAACTGAAGAGATCCACATAAACTAAGTCTAGTAAAACCAACACTGATACCCTTCTAACCACTTCAGGGTTTCTCCTGAGACAGTGGATTTATTTAGCAAAGTCAAGTCATTTAACAGACATCAGCTAATGCACTGGCTTACAATGCACTCAGGTAAGTTACCAACCAAAACTTGGAATGATGGAATCTGATCCTAACCTGTAGTCCAACTAAGGACATAGAAACAGTATTTATATACATTGTTTTCAGGTATTATAGAAAACAAATGCTATCTAGAAATAAGAGATCCTCTTTATCGTGGAGTTGAGTAACAAGGATAATATTCTTTATATCACAGTAAACAATGCACTGTCTACCATCAGAATTTAAAAGCAGTAATGGACAGACAGAAAGCTAAGATAAAGCAAACTAGAATATTAATTGTAGAATCTAGGTGGTGAGTATTTGAGTGTTCACTATAAAATGCTTTCAACTTTTCTGCATGTTTGAAAATTTTCAAAATTTAGCAATAGATGCTTTATAATTCAAGTTAACTGCAATATTGTCACTCCATAAGATCATTAAGTTTTCAAAGTAAACTGAGGGGGAAAACGTGATTTCAATGGGATCACTTGAAATAATATTAACCTTTCCATTCTTTATTTCTGAGAACATGTGTGCACTGATGAATACTAAGATATAACAATGTAAATAAATTTTAACATTTTCTTATATACTCAAAACTTACTGAGAGAATAAAAATCAAAGATTAGGTACAGAAAGGCCAGTAAGTTACCCCATAATCAAAACAACTGGGTCAGAGTCTATAATGTAAATCCTTATTTTGAGTTTCTAATGTTTGGTCTAAAAGCAATGTTGTCTTTATGCAAACTATTCATGGCAGTAAGGAGCACACAGTCCTACCCAAGTTAGCCCTCAAGATATGAAAACCCTAAAGGGAAAGAAAAAATTCCACCGTCTTTCATAAAAGATCCTAACTACCCCGGGACCTATTATATGCCTCATAAAATCCATGATTTCTACCTATGGGCGCCACCACACTTACCCAGAATGGGAGCAGGTCCAATCCCATCATCCAATCCAGCAGTGCAAGGCACTCCCAGAACTTCCCCCATGTGTACTTGTAATTTAGAATAACCTCAAAAGGCTAGAAAAATTTTAATTACAAGGAAATTAGTGACAGTATACCTGTTCTGAAGTACAGTTGGACTGCTGTTGCTAATGATGCCACAGTTAAAGTGACTTAACATTTGGGGACGTTTGTGCTCTAAAACTGGTTTTGTTACCCATTTTGTCTTCTTCAGAACTGAGGTCAATAGCCTCTTTTTATCATCTGCAAAGTCAAGAGAAACATGGAAACCTCAAAGTACAGGAAGTAGTCCCCAACTTACAAACAGCTTATGTCCCAAAGGTTTATCACTCCTTTGAAAACATGTTTGTACTAATTAACCTATTTATACCATAGTTTCTGTGGAATAATTGCACTCCAAGTTTCAACTCTAAACTGCAACTTTCTGCCCTGCTGCCTTTTTGCTAACTGCAGCCAAAACTCAAGGCTGATAGAATTTTCTCTCTAGAGAGAAACCACTATAACCTCTGAAGGCAGAGAAAAGGACAATTCTTACATAGGGAGCTTTTTCATTGCTTCTGTGGGAAAAGCCACCACAATTTAACAAGATAATGGTTATGAAAAAGGTACCTGACTAATATAATGTAAAAGTACTAACAGTTACAACAAAATATGCAGGAACTACAATTTGCTCCAGAAAAAAAGAAAATAAAGTAAGATGCTGTTAAACTAGTCCATCAACCCAATGTTTGGCAAGTACAGACAACATAATTCTCAAACTGCTTCCTGACATCTGATCAACTCTGCTGATAAAGGAGGAAATTACCAAAGCGAAGAGGTGATTGTTACCAAAAGTGTTGCTAAGTTCTAAAAAAGTGCAGTGTACTTCAATAAACATATTATTTAACATTATATACATCCTTTATGACGGTAAGATTTATAGAATAACTTGGGTGACAAATTTAAAAAACAAGTATAACTTTGTGACAAGTCACTTTTGGCAGCTAACTTGAATTTTACACAATTTAAGAACTACTGTAAAATTTATAGAAACAACTCACAATCAAACAGAGAAAGTAAATCCTTTACTGTGAAACAGACTTCAGAAATGAAACCGGTGACAGAGATATAGAAAAAAGGGTCCGAGAAAGTGTGAGCAGGCCAGAATAAATTTTGTGGATATAGAGCCTGAGAGTAACACTTCAAGGGTCATGTCACTGCTGCACAGATATGACAATCTGAGCAACTCCCAGGCTAGTATAACACTAGAGACTATAGATCAGTCAATGTTGGTACTATTTGTACCTTCGAAGGAAAACTGCTTTAAAAATCCAAAGCAGTCAATCTATATATTCCTCCCTTTTAAGTTTTTCAACAAGAATGATTGTAAAAATTACATGAGAAGAATGAATGAGATGCTTAACTACTTGAGATTTTCAAAAAATATGAAAGAAAAACAAAAGTGGGCAAACAAGGTACTTTTTTGTATGAAACCGGATTCTTTCTGTCACTTGAATTAGACATGACATTAGATTCATACTGACAAACCTCCATTCACAATAACGTATAGAGACTCCTTTATTACATAAATCTGTTTACTACTAAGAATTACCTGACATTATAAGCACATTTAATCAAGATGTAAATATTAAAACTATAACAGTAAGCAAAATACCTAAATTAAGTAGCTCTTTGAGACTGAAGAGATGCATATACTTTTAGATTAGTATATATGAGTCAAAATTCAAATGGTACAGATTTAGCAACAGGATGTGTCAGAAATGTGGTTTCATATACAGAAAAACAGAAGTGAAACACATTTTCATGTGGATGAAAGAGTTGTGCCCTCCAGGCATATTCTTGAAACAGGAGAAAGAAATCAACTTTTAATTCTTAACCATACTTCAAAAAAGAAAAGAATATTTAACCACTTCATCTATGAAGCAACCCAATAAGCCTTTTCATGATTACATTATTCAATTTCAATAGTGATCTTTGGCTGACTTGATGCAGATTTCTAATCTCCCTTCAAAGTAAGGAAAAATGACAAAAATCACCTTAAATAGGCATGAATTTTTCTGCAATCCTTAATTTCTTTCCCAGAGTTATTATTAAACAGTATTACTGGGCTTTCCATTTGTAAAAATGTTACTCTCTGGATATATTATTCACAATTTTCATTACCTAAAATGTTTGGTCAACCATGCACTTCTGCTGCTTTAACCTGAAAAGACAGAACTTTCTCTTTTCACATTGTTTAGTATATACTAGCAGTTTTCATTTCCTGGTTCCAATTTCATTTTTATCTAATTTGCTTAAGGGTTTCAAACCTAAGATTACCTAAGAATATTGTGTGTAGTTAATACGGTTTCACAGATATTTTTAGGCTCATAAATAATCCACACTAGTATATTTTCTTCTGTGATTGCAAGTAACAAAGTGGTTTTTCTGTAAACCCAAAACCTCTAAAATGGCATCAAAACATATCATGGTAGAATGTCACAGTGATTAACTGTTTATCTAAATTGAATTCTCCATGAGTGGGCCCCTCTGGTGTTCTATACATGTAGCAATATCATTTTTTTCTCTCTGTAACAGAACTTAAATCTGGTATTTTAATATATGGGTAATGTACCACCTAAAACATTTTTTATCTATACATTTAGTAACCCTCAAGAAGATTCTCCCTCTGTATTTCAAATGATAAAACATCCTAAAGTTTAATTAGGTCTACCTGTAAGCAAGTAAGATTAACTCAAGGTTGACAGGTGAACAAGATGAATTAAATTAGTTTAAAAAAAAAGCATACTCTCAGGTGGAAAAAAACTCAGGTTGGGCAAGTTGACAAAAAAGTTAAAGCAATCTTCCTATCTGGATACTTCACAGACCTCTGTAGAGTCTAAACTGGCCAGTGTTCTGAATGGGGTAATTTCCTAAAATATTCAGGTCAGTCCCTTACACTATGTGCAACTTCGGTATTATAATCTAGCGCTCCCGTCACTCTGGTACTGTTTGTTCTCTCATCCACAAACCTTTCTGCAGAGACCAATAAAAGAACTAATGCAGTGCTTTCAGACACTGTGCATAACATTCTAAGGGTGACAGTTTGGGTAACAGAGTAATGATCTTGCTCTAAAAGGCAACCCAAGATGATAGTGCAACAGTGAGGTGCTGCGTGCACTTAAGGGCTCTGCAAAAAGCCACTCCTGAAAATACTTAATGATAAACAAATAAGCGTCACCAGCTTTCAGATCACTTTCAGGGATATTATTTTCCTTCTTACAACACCCCACTCTCCTTTCCCCTTCTCATATCGTGAGAGCAAAATAAGAAACAGTAAAGGCGTAAAACTGCAAGGCGGAGCAGACAGGATTCCGGCACATCGGGACCCACCTCCAGCGGCAACAGAGCAGCCCCTGGCCGATCCCATCCGAACCAGCAAAAACGCGCCCGCAAAAATCAAAGAACGAGAAGGCAGCGGGCGAGCAGTCGGCCGCGAGTCCGCTGAGGGACGACCTGCCTGCCGGCTCCTAGCGTCGCGGGTCCGGACTCTGCACCCAGCGCCGCCGGCGAGGGGCTGCAGCCACCCCCCCTAGCAGTCGTCACACTCGCCCCGCCGAGGGTCAAGGTTCCACTCCGGGACCCCGACGCCCCGCCTCAGGTTGCTCGGGGCAAACTTCGCCCACGGGCAGGGGGCGCGGCCCGGAGCTCCGGGACGCAAGCTGGACTCGGCGGCGGCGCGGGGCCAAGTCCAGGAGAGCCGCGGCGGGCAGAGGAGCCGGTCCCCGGTCCCCGCGGGCCGCGGGCGGGGGAGGGGCGGCGGGGCACTTACCACGGGTCGAACTCGTGGATGATGCTTTCGAAGCGGATGACGGCGAAGAGGCGCGAGCTGAAGCCGGCGAGCCAGGCCAGGAAGAGGATGGTGAAGGAGAGCAGCGACTGCCACCCAGCCGGCTGCGACAGCCCCCCGGACAGCCCCGCGGGGGCCGGCTTCGGCGGCGCCGCGCCGCCCGCCGCCTTGTGCGCGCACTGGGCCCCGGGCCCGTGGTGGCTGTGCCGGCTGTTCCCCAGGGCCATGAGGCCGCTCCAAGGGGACGAGTTGAGGGACGACTTGTGCTTGCTCTCCGGGGCTGAGGGCTCCGCCATGTTGTGCCCCGGCGGCGGGTCTCGCTCTCCGCCGCCGCCGCCTGGTGCGAGGGGTGCTGGGCGGGGACCCGGAGGAGGAGGAGGAGGAGGAAGAAAAAGGAGGAGGAGGGAAGAGCTCTGCGCGCTCCCGCCCTCAGCGCCGCGAGGCCGGGGGACAGGGGGTGGAGGCGGCGGCGGCGGGGAGTCTCCGCCTCAGCAGCGGCAGCGACCGCCGCTCTCTCAACCCAGATGGCCTCTGCGCCCCACCAGCCATCCGTATCCCCAGTACAGCTGCGGTGGCGGCGAAAGCCGACGGGACGAGGGCGCCAGAGAAGAAAAAGGAGCAGACGGAGGCGGCACCACAGCTCTAGAGAAGCAATGACATTCCCTCTCACGCCCGCCGCCCGCCCCGCCAAGACGAGCAGGGGGAGGAGCGTCCCGGAGTCCGGGCGGAGCTCAAGCAACCTCAGACTCCGCCCCCGGCCCGACGGGAACTGGCCCCTCCGCCTGTCACAAAGCGACAGGTCCGTTAGGGGGCGGGCAAAGAACTGCGGCGCCCACCAATAGGGGCGCGAGCTGGGGCGGAGCTTAGCCCAACCGTCCTCCTCCTCCCCCCCACCCCCGGCCTCGCGCCCATTTGCCCGCAGCCGCCGAGCTGCAGCGCTACGGCTTCATTGTCAGTTGAAAGACGCGGTTTCGCGCGCCTGTGCGGTCTGCGAGGAAGGGTGCTAGGCGGCTCCGCTAGGTTCATGGAGCTGAGCCGGGTCGAGGGGTCGGAAACAGCGGAGCGGCCTCCGTTAAACTTGATTTAAGGGACACGAAGAGCGCCGCGCCGACCAGCAAGGCGCTCGTGGACTCTCCGCGATCGTGACTTTTAACCCGCTTTGCGCGGAGCGCCTACCACGTGACTGGGCGCGCAGGCGCGTTACACTAACTGTTTGCGCGTGGGTCGGGCAGATGGGCTCGGCCGCCCGCTGCGCCCCCTACCCGGCGCCAGGAGTGAGTCCTCCGTGGCGTTGACAATGCCAGCCGCACACTGCCCTCCACGTCCGGCCTCCCGCCGGGCGGCTGCGACCGAGGACAAGTTTGCGCTGAAAACTCTTTGGAGCTAGCAAACGCGCCCCTAGCTCCGGAAAGACCTAACGAGGCAGGCAAAATGCGATCTTCTCTCGCCGTTTTTCATTCGTTGTATTTTCCTAATTGCAAAAGCAATGTATGTTCACTGGAAATACGGGAATATGCAGGAATTTATCGTTAACGGCTGCGTACATTCCATCAAACGATTGAAACTATTTAACTTACCCTGGACTTTCAGCTGTTTCCCAGCTCTCACTTCAGTAAGTGACAACGGAAGGAAGATCCCTATACACGAATTTCTTCGCGTCTAGGTTGTGTTTTTACACCTTCTTTCCCTTTTCCCCACGCCCCTCGTCACCCCCCAAAGAAAGTGCTACCAGATAGACCAAAATGAGTTTAAACCTAAGTAAAGTAGTGGGGAGACTAGAATTATTCTGATAAAGCCCCGTGGAAAGCAGGGAGCTTTCAGTGTAATCAAGCTCAGAAATTTTTGATTAATTTTTCATGTAAATTCAGTTACTTGTCCATTTTATTTGGTAACATCTGAATTTAAAAGGATGTATTTGTGTAAAATTGTAAAGGCCCTAATTATTTCCTTGAGTCATTTAAAATTGTCTCTTTATAAATTGTGTTTAAATAGTAGGTCTTTTCAAAATGTTGAAGGAACAAGTGTACCTAGTTTAAGGATGCTCTTCGGAACTAATAGATCTAGCTACTCTTTTAACCTAGTAAGTGATTAACTTTTCTCTTGTTTCCTTACAAAAATAGTCTCATTAAGGAAAGGATGAAAAGTTTTGCAGAAATAGACTTTCTAACCAACAATTTAATACTGGACATTTACTGAACGTCTAAATTTGAATGAGAATTAAGGTAGAATGTTAACTGGTCCCTGTTGTGCAGAGAAAGGTAACATGCTCTTGGTAAGAGCCAAAACAGTACATGCTAAAATGATAAGATTTAGAATATTTTTGCCCATGTTCCATGAAAAAAAGTTCTTACCAGCCTACAATAAAATTTATTTTGTTTTTATTTTGTTTGAATATTTCTATTGTGTTTGTACAGATGCTCCCTGTTAGACTCTAAATTATCTTTTGCTTCCTTTGTTGGCTGTTTAATGGCCAGAAGCCTAATGTGAAAACTGACAAGTCTTGGTTCGAGTCCCAAATTGTTGTTTATTAGCCATGTAACATTTGACAAGTCACCTGCATAGGTTGCCATTTCTACTGTTAAAGTCAATTGTTGTTATTAAATGAGATAACTCATCAGAGTATACTTTGGAAAATTGTAAAGGAACATGCAAATGCAGGGTAGTGGTAAGGGTACAAGCAATGTGGAAAGTCCTTTTATTCTTGATCTTCATTCATTCACTCATTGATGCAGCAAGTATTTATGGAGCTCCTCTTTTATGCCAAGCACTATGTGGGCACTGGGGTGCATTGGGATGCAGCAGGGAACAAGAGAGACAGGGTTCCTGCTCTCACAGAGCTCACCAGCCAGCCCTAGTGAGGTAGGCATTAACCAAATCACATTAAGTATCTAAATGCAATGTGACAAACACTGTGGAGGAGAGGTTCATGGGGGATTTGATCTACACAAGAAGGATGGGAAACATTACCCTAAGGAAGCAGCACTGGGGGTGAGGATGAATGGACTAGGGGAAGCACAATGGAAAGTGTTAGGCTGAACCCAGAGGCTGGTGGGAGGTTCCATGGAAACTTTCCCTTTAAACTGGCCCCACCCCTTTGAGAGCCCACCCAAACCTGGCTATAAAAGCCCTAGACACTCCCCATGTCCCCCAACCCCCCCACCCCCAGGCATTTGGGAGCTGATGCCATCTTGGCCTCAGCTGATTTGTATGCAGATGTTAAACGAAACTTCTTTTCACCTCTCCCAGCCTCCTGCATTCCTCCCTTTGAGTTTCTAACAGAAAGGATTATCCAAACAGAGAAGTATGTGCAAAGGTCCTGCAGTGGGGCAGGGGAGGCAAGTACAAACAACCCAGAAAAGGGCCAGTGTGTTTGCAACAAAGGCAGTGGGACAAGGTGGGGGGTAGGAGTCTGGAAGGAATAGCCAGATAGCATAGGTCATGCTAAGAGGTGTTTTAACCTGAGACTGTTGAGAATCCACTAAGGGTCTTAAACAGGATGTGGTGTGTTTGAGATGGAGCGAAAGAGATGATCAGATGTGTGTTTTGAAAAGATTACTAAGGCTGCAATGTGGAAAAGCACTTTGGAGAGGGGACCAGTAAAAGATCTCATCAGTGTACCTGAGATTTCAGAGGTTACTTTTGTGAGGAATATATTACTGTGGAACCACTAAGGAACTCATAAAAATGAATAGCAACATTGTGAATTCTCAATTTCTAGCCTATCAACTTAGAAAAATGGTTTTCAATTTGTGCATTAAGTGTGTTGTTTGCCTGTCTGCACTTGAACTTCTTGATCCTGCTAGGTGCTTTTAATGTCTTTGTTGGGTTCAAATCTCTGAGAAGTCAGATAGTCAAACACTAATGGTACAATTTGATGAGTAGAGTGTTGTGACATCAGGGGCCCAGCTCTACTTAGAAGCTTCCAAGGGAAGGCAGTAACTAGCTGAAACCTGAAGGATGAGCAGAAGTTCACCAGACACACCAGGAAAAGAGATGAGGGGGATTCCAAGCAGGAACAAGAAAGTCTTTCAAATTAACACACAAAGTTTCGTATTAATGAGAGTGCATTGGGAGGGAGGCTGAAAGGAAGATAAGAACCAGATTATCAAGGATTTGTCTGCCTAGTTTAAGGAGTTTAGATATTAACCTGTAAGCAGCTGGGAGCCACTGAAGCATTTTGAACAATAACATGGTCAGACTTAGTTGACGGAAGAAAAAAAATTTGAAAAAAAAAAGAAAAAAGAAAAAATTTTGATAGCCGTTTGAAAGATGTACTGGAAAGAATGAGAGAAGCAGGGAGACCAGTAAGGAGGCATTTGCAGACGTTTAGGCAAGAGAATTGCCTAAAAACAGGAACAGTGGGTTCCAGAGAGGAGGGGATCACCACTCAATGTCCTAAGGAGTATGCATCCCAAAAGATACTTCAGGAAAGGGGGAAGAAAAAGTATTCCTTGTCAAACAAATCTACATACTTTATTTCCCCCTTGAAATTTTGTGATAAATACAGCCATACTGAATGCTCTGGAAAGTCCTACAGTAACTTACTTGATTTATCCCAGAATTGCCCAAATCTAGTTGACTCTAGGAGCCCTTTTTTATAACACCTATTAACAGGGTGTGAAACATGTAATCCTCAGAACATGTTTTGGAAAACACTGTATAAGATTAAAGTTGACACTTTAACTTTAGCCCTCAGGACTGGAAGGGCCTTTCATCTGTAAGAGCTCTCAGTTGAGAGTTGGGTTCTGGGTTAGGTCTTGCCAGTAAGTCAGGTGACTTTAAGCAAGTCTCTGAAGCTTCCTGCAAAATAAATAGAGCTGCCATACCTTAAATTCCATACAGCTCTGCAAATCTGTGAGGTCATTCAGTGCAACCTCAGAAGAGGAATCTAAAGTCCAGCGTAGGGACCTTGCTCATCCTTTCACTGCTGTAGTCACAGACACTGACCCTGGGCCTGGCACACAGCAGTAAATATTTAATAAATGAATGAGTTGGTACACTCATTCACTGTGGTATCAGATCTATATTTTATTTGGTACATGCAAAGTTAATAAAGTGACTAAGTAAAGTTAGTCCTTTTTCACAAGCTGATGTATTTCCAAGATCCTATGGAGCAAAATTTCTATAAATGTATTAGGGAACTTTGGATGAGAAGAGGGTGAAGATGGTTACAGCAGTGCAAAGTTAGGCAATACCTAAGTGCTGTGGGGGATATGAAAGTGAATAATACCATCCAATTTACAATCCAATGGAACTGGGGTCTGCAACTTTTTTTGCAAAGGGCCACATGGTAAATATTTTCAGCTTTGTGGGCCGTACTATCTCTGGCAACTACCCCATTGTAGCATGAAAGCAGCCATAGTCAATATGTAAGAGAATGGGCATGGCTGTTCTCCAATAAACACAGCCAGGACTGCAGGCCAGAGTTTCTTAGCCCTTGTGATAGAGGAATAAAGTGATTACTATGATCTAATTTAGCTCAAAATCCAGTATGAGGCAGAGGATGTTCTCTATCACGATCACTGAGAAGAGTGAGAGCTTATGTCTGGGCAGTCATCGAAGACATTTTCATGAATATTGGCTTAGCCTTAAAAAGCAGGTAGAATTTTGACAAGTGAGATTTGGAGAGTGGAAAGGCTGCATTAGAAGCAGAGGAAAGGGAAAAACAAACTCATGTAGGGCAGTGGTCCCCAACCTTTTTGGTACCAGGGACTGGTTTCATGGAAGACAATTTTTCCATGGGCAGAGGTTAGGGGGATGGTTTCAGGATGATTCAAGCGCATTACATTTATTGTGCAGTCAAACCTCTCCGCTAATGATAATCTGTATTTGCAGCTGCCCCCCAGCACTAGCATCACCGCCTCAGCTCCACCTCAAATCGTCAGGCATTAGATTCTCATAAGGAGCTGCAACCTAGATCCTTCACATTTGCAGTTTATGGTAGGGGTCCTGCTCCTATGAGAATCTAATGCCACCACTGATCTGACAGCAATGGGTAGCAGCTATAAATACAGATGAAGCTTCACTAGCTTGCCCACCGCTCACCACCTGCTGAGCAGCTCGGTTCCTAACAGGCCACAGGCTGGTACTTGTCTGAAGCCTGGGGGTTGGGGATCGCAGATGTAAGGGATACTTGGAAATGAGCTAGTAATCTAGAGTTGAGATGCATTGACACATTTTATATTCATTTGCTACCATTGAAACAACGACACACTACAGGTCATATAAAGCAAATTAATTTTCTATTTTAGAACTTCTGACACTTCATATTTCTGTGTCCACTATCTCATGGTTTCCAAAAAAGGAAAGTGTATCAATTAGGCATGTATTTGGCTGCAAGTAACAGAAGGGCCAAAGGATAGTGGATTAAACACGCAGGGGTTCATTTTCTTCCATAACATGAAATCCAGAGAAAGGTGATTGCTAATATTGATTCACTTGCTTGACAATGCTTTCAGGGCTTTCTGTCTTTATACCCTGTGAATTGTCTGTTGTTAACTCATCTTCATACTCTTCTGTGGTCTCCTCTCCAATGCATAGGAGAAGCTGAAAAGTACTTTTTCCAGATTCTCTTCTCTGTGTGGTTCCGCATTAGAGTTTGTCAATGAGTGGAGCTCACTCAATATTTGAAAGATGGAAAAGATGGAGAGATGGTTTCACATAGAAGAGAAAAAATGAGCAAATATAAGATTTACAACATCTTTTTGTTTGGTGTGAAAACCACTTGCAAAATTGTTGTAGACTAAGACAGTTTGTGGGAGCTTTTTGGAGATAATTGGAAATGGGAGCAGTTTCCTAGAGAGCTTTTGAGAACTCCTTGCTTTGTTCCTTCAGGCTGAAGTTTTCAAAGTCTCTTTACCTGACCCTGACCTTCAGGCAGCAACTTCCCTGATCTTTGTTCCTTATGGTCTTCCAACATTGATGTAAGTAATTATTCTTGTATTAAACCCTTTATTCCTAAAGTAGCTTGAGTAGCTCTGTTTTCCTGATTGAACCTAGCAATATACTCTTAATTCAATATACTTTAGTATATTGGTTTTTATTCTCTTTACTGTTGCCTTATTCTTATAAGATAGCTGCTGCAGCTCCAGACATCACATCAGCATTTGAGACAGAAGTCAGGAGAAGAGGAGGTGCCAATAACATAGGTCCTCCTTTTGTAAGGAAAACAAACATTTTCCCGAAATTATTTTATCAGATTTCTCTTAGGTCTCATTGGCACCACCACCTTTAATGATCATATTGCTTCAGGGTTACAGCTTCATTTCTTTAGGCATGCCTGGTTTTCCTGATAGCTCAAAAATCCTTAAATTGGGTTCAAGTGGCTCTAATTGGCCTGACTTAGATCATATGCCAATTTCTGACCAAGTGCTTTTGCCAAGAGGATGAGAAACCCTCATTGGCTTAGGCCATCCTGGAGCTGGAGTTGAGTCAAACCTTACTTTTAGGAAATGTGAGGCACTGTTACAGAAAGGAAGCAGTACTGAATGCTAGAAAGGTTTACTATATTAAGAGTATACAATTTTGACCAAGAGGAAAGCAATTAGATAGAATTAGCACCCAAGAATCTAAAATTTGAAGAATGTATATACAGCTATAATTTGTCAATATATAATTTTAAATAAATAAAGCACATACACCAGGACACAGAAAAAAGTAAAATAAAATTTGAGGAATGTATAAAACAAGTATTTTGGAGGTGGGAGGTAGATGCCTTTCCTTATTCACTTGTGACTTGATTCAGACCACAGATCAACCTAGAGCAGAGGTTAGCAAAATTTTTCTATAAAGAGCCAAACAGTAAATACTTTAGGCTTTGTGGTAATATCATTCAACCACAGAATTTTGCCATTGTAGTGCAAAAGCAGCCATAGACAATACATAGACAAATGGGGTGACTGTGTTCCAATAAAACTTTATTTACCAAAATAGGCAGCAAGCCAGATTTGGCTCAAAGGTTGTGGTTTGCCAAACCCTGAACTAAAGCATTTCTTATCCTTGAAGTGATGCAAACTTGGGAACTAAGATTTTTCAGGCTTTGCTCAATAATTTATTTTATTATTATTATTATTTTTACTTAATTCTATACAGAGATAATATTAATACTTTCATGGCCTATCCCCTGACTGCCAAATCCTTCCCTCTTCTAATCTATATAGGTGATGATTTTCATTATTTCCTTCTGTCTTTTTTCAGTATTTTTTATGGAAATGCAAACACATATGAACCTATTTTCTTACATTTCCATTTTTCCCATGCTGTACATGTTTCTCTCCATCTTGGTTATTTTTTTTCTGAACAATTGTCTTCAAGATCTTTCCACATCAGCTCACAGAGAACTTTCTCTTATGGCTTCATAGTATTTCAGAGGAGGTACCACAACTAATTCAATCACCCACCCATTGGTGGATGTTTGGGCTATTACCAGTCTTATACTATTATTTAATACAAACAAGACTATAATGAATAAAGTTATAGAGAAGTAATTTTGCCCAGCTGCAAGTGTATTGGTTGGAGAAATTACCGTAAGTGAAATTTGGTATGGGTAGGTTCATTTGTAATTTCAATAGGTAAATTGTTCTCCATATGAGGTTGTACCAATTGCATTCCCGCAATGTATGAGAAGCCCACTTCCCAGGGGTCACCAAGAGAATGTGTTAGCAAGTCGTTGGCATTTTGCCAACAAGTGAGGTGCCAAGTGGTAGTTTTAATTTGCATTTTTCTTATGAGTTAGGCTAAGGGTACTTATTTAACATTTAAGACAGTCTTTTCAAATCCTCGATGAGGCAGAATTGCCATCACTGATTGTATGTTCTCAAGCATAATTATTGGAATAGTATGCTCCAATGTTATGGAAACCATTAACATGTATAGTTTTATTTGCTGGTTGCTCAGAAAATGAGGTCATCTATATTAAATTTATGCAAATCTGTTCTTTAAAAAAAAAATTCTTCTACTGTTCAATTTAGCTTATCCCCTAGATTATCTATTCTAGATCATGTACTTCATGAAAGTATCTTTGAAGCAATGAAAGTTTTTTTTTTATGGTACATTAAGAAATTCAGATAGAAATTTTCTAAAGAGAAAATAACTGTTAGCAAACACCTCTCCTGAGAGCAAGGTGATTATTTCATTTTACTTTAATGTCATGAAATTTTGTGCCACCCTGATGTGTAGCTAAATTGTCCACCTTTTCCTGAGAGCTTTATGTAAGCAGACAAAAAAATAGGTTACTTTGGCAAATGTTTCTTTCAATGTGTCTTAACTACAATTACAGTGCTTTGGATGCAGTTCTATCACCTATCTCTATAATTTGGTTTTGCTTTATATTAATCCAAGTAATCACAGAATCAGTAACTGCGTTCTATTTGTAGGAGAATTTATGAAATTATGTTCTTATGTGGTGGACCATTAAAATAAGTCAGAGTGAAGTTCAAAGCAGAAGTTTCTAAAATACGAAGTTTATAAAATATGAAGATTTCATCCAACAGGTGTCAAGAAAACAGAAAACTTGAAATAGGGATTCTCTCTGGCTTAAATTTTCTTTCAGGAAATTTAATAGACATTGAGCTTCAGAATTACACATTTTTAAGACAAAAACCCTACTTCTTTTTATTGTAAATTATTTAATTTTAAATTTAGGTACAATAAATATTACACTGAAGAAACGTATTCCACTTAATAATTACACAGAACAAATTAATTTACTAAGGAATTAGAAGGAATTTTGTTAGTTATTAAATTAGTGACACCATAAAGAATGGAGGCCACATTAGCTAGAAGTTATAAAATAGAAAACTACATTATAGTTTTGATAACAAAAACAAAATTAAAAGGGATATATTAACTATAAAATTTTCCAAACATCTAAAGCATTGTAAATGCATTTATGATTGGGGTGTTAATTCTGCTTCTGATAGTGTGAGTTCTTAGGCTCTTTGGCTTTTCAAAGAAAAGAGTTATATTTGGGTTACTGGGTAATGGAGTGCATTGAAAGTTTGCACAGAGGAGTGAGAGAGACAGGAAGGTGTCTTAGCAGGTGCAGAGCCAGACCTTGTAGAAAACAGGAAGTTATTTCAGGACACAGCAGTTCTGGTGGCTCAACAACAGTCCCCCAGGCCAACAGCACTCAGCAGCTCCCTACACCCTGCCCTGTCCAGATGCTGACTCCACTGTTCTGTCTTGACTCCCTGTAACTGCCTTTCCTGACTTTCTTCTGGAACTCTCTATTCTTCTTCTCCTAGACTCTTAACTACTCATGCTCCCTTATGGCTCCCACTGCTTTGTGGCTTCTGCTCACCAATTGCCCTCTCTTGGATATCTCTCTGCTGTGCATGAAATCTTTGTGCATCTGTCTTAGATAAGTTTTCTCAGAAGCAGACCCTAAGTTTAACTTTAGCGTGATTTATTAAGGTGCTTTATTAAGGCAGTGCCCTCAGGAAAAATCAGTAAGGGAGCGAGAAGTTCACAGAAGGAAAAGAAGCCAAGCAAGAATGCCATCTCAGGCCCAGACGAGGAGGGTCCTTTAGACTATCCCCAGTTGGGGAGCTTGAGAATGTAAGTCAGGCTTCAGACATGCAAACTGGAGGCAAGGAGCTGGGGTGCTCCTACTCCCACACTGTCAGTCACTGGTTAAGTGACTGGAGATGCATGAGCTTCTAGGCACTTGTGACTCTCTGGTCATTGGAGGGAAAAGATCCAGGGAGGGGCACACACAAATATGTGTGGGATCTGAGGATCTTGGATGTGCATGGAGCATTGCTTCAGCATTCCTCTCAGATTCAAGTGTGGCCAGATTGGAGTGCCCAAGGAGCGAAGATCTGATTGGGTCAAGAAGTTACACTCCAGTATAGGGTGCTCCTATTGGGCACTGGGCCACTCACTCTATAGGCTCCTGGATACCTGTAGACCTTGCTACATACTACAGTGCATGGTCACTTATATACAATAAGCCTCCAAAAGGGGCTGTGGCTCTGACATCATGCCAAGGCCTCTTAGAAGAAAGAGTAGTAACTGGTCTGCATCTTGCATAGTTTCTTCCAGTCCAGACTGCTTGATTTTGTTTTAGTTTGTTTACACCTAGATATATACTTGTTATTTTGATTTGATATGCTGCGGGGGTGGGTGGGAGGATGTTTCAAATGTGTCTTGAAAGTAGCCACTATCTCTTTATCTCAGATTGGATGTTCTTGGAAGAGTAAGTGTTTTAAATAGTAATTATTGTTCATGTATAGGAAGAAGAACAGGTGCTTGTTATTTTCTCATTTATTTTTTACAATCATATTTCTCAAAACAAGAACCCAGTGGTGCCTGTATCACAACCTCTTCAGGTGCTTCTAAAAAATGCAGCTTCTTGGGCCACGTACTTAGTATGTTTGGGCATGCCCTAGTAGTCTGCATTTTCAATTATTAATGGCACTCCAGGTAATTTTCTCAAACTAAAGTCAAAGTTTGTGAACCACTGCTTTACAAAGTAGGCATTAGCCTCTTCATTTTATTATGAAAGAAATCAAAGCTTTAAAAGACTAAGAAATTCACCTGCAGTTACACAGCTAACACCGAAGTTGTCTCAAAAGTTCCTTTCCATAAAAGGAAGTTTCCATTGTGTTTGCAATGTGAAAGTTCACTTGTTTACTATCACCTTAAAGCAAATTTCAGGGTATCTATGACTACATAGCGTCTCTGTGTATATCATTTCATTTAGGCTAACTACAGCGTCCCAGTTTTACGACTACAAAATTATAATTTGAGTACTTCTGTGTTCCTACTAGAGAAAAAGACCTGAGTGCAAAGGCAGTAGCCAAACAAATCTGTGAAGCTAAAGGTGAAGGACTTGGTAGAAGAATTTCATTAACAGATTGATCTGGTGCTTCAGCAGTTTTTTTCCAGATACAGTGATATTGCATGTTTGGTGAAATGCTGAGAGGGTTCAACATGTCATACTTGTTCCATGTGGTAGGGCCAGGATTGCTGTCCTATATGTAGGATAACCTGAGTATGTACATAAAATTTTTGAAATGTTGCTTCTGATCCAGGTGAGAATACAGAAATTGGATGGGGCTGAAATTCTCTCATATCTGACATATAATGCAGATCTTGAAAGTCTGGATGTGGCTGTGTAGAGAAATGGCCACATTTCTCCATAAACAGTGATTTGGAACATTTGGCTAAATCATAGCAGTTCTTCACCTCCAAATCCAAGGATTGGCCTGCTTGTAAAAAGGTGGAGCATAGTCAATAAAAATCTGAGGTGTTTGTGTATTATTGCCCATAAGTCATTCTTCCATGGGAAAGAACTTAGAGATACCTTAGGAGGTAACAGGGACTGATCCTAATCTATGCTTCGTCTGAAATCAGAATCGGTGTTCCTTCCGCTAAATTATCCTTTCACTATGTGTGTTGTTATGGACTGAATTGTGTCCCACCAAAATTTAAATTTGAAGTCCTAACTCCAGAGTGACTATATTTGGATAGTAGCCTATAAGAAAGTAATTAAGGTTATATGAGGTCATAGGCTGGGGCCTAATCCAATAAGACTGGTGTCCTTATAAAAAGAGAAAGAGATACCAGAGAGCTCTCTATTTCTATTTGCTTAGGAAATATGCAGAGGAAAGGCCATGGGAGGACATAGCAAGAAGACAGCCATCTGCAACCCAAGGAGAGAGCCTTCAACAGGAACCAATCAGCTGGCACCTTGAACTTGAATTTGAATGAACTGTGAGAAAATAAATTTGTTATTTAAACTACCCAGTTTGTGGTATTCTGTAATGGCAGCCTGAGTGGACTAATACATGTGTATTGAGCAAAGCTTAAGTGATCAATCTATTTTTCTTTAAGTGACTTTCTGTACTCTAGCATATTCACAAAAATTTTTGAAATTATGGTATCATAAGCTGATAAGATTCAACCAGACTAGATCTAAGAAACTTACTGACACATATATCTCATTTATCTAAGAAACTGAAGAACATTTAAAAAAGTATTAAAACTTAATATTCTTGTGCTTTGAATTCTTATTTTGCTTATAATCTAAAATGTATTCATATAACATAAACATTACATTTTATTCTTATGTACATTTATGTATTTATGTATATATTTTATTCTTTACATGAATTTGAAAACCATAGCTATAACATTTTGGCTGAAGAAAATTCAGTTCAACCCTTATTTTATAGGTAACCAAGAGATCCAGAAAGGTTTTTTTTTTTTACGAAAATGAGGTTTATTGAGGAGAGAAAGATAGGCTTATAGGGCAAGAGTAAGATATAGGTTTACAGAGCATGACACATATGCCACAGATGATGACCAGACCCGTTGTCCCAGCAAGGGAGAGCAAAAGGAAGGGCGCAAAAAGGGCAGAAAGGTTAAGTGACTTGGGAAAGACATATAGCATAGTAGCCAAACTAGGATTGGAACCCAGTTCTAGTGACACTGGGTATATCTTGAATGCCTTCCAATTTACCATGCTAAACACAATAATACAAAGGTAATAAATTTTTAGTATAAAATATTTTAGATTCTTAAGATAATACCAATTGTCAGAGACAGAATACTTGCCACCTTAACACTTGAAAGAGAGTGCTATTAAGATTTTTAGCATTACTTTCTAATAATAATGTTGGGCTGTATTAGTCAGTTACAAATACAATAATGCTGCATAACAAACAACTCCAAAGCAGTGACTTACCACAACAAGCATTTAGTTTTACTTATGGACCTGTGAGAAATCTGTGATTTTGTTGGGCTTGGCTGATATCAGCTGGATTTAGCTTTAGGTATAGAGAGGGTTGAGGTCTCCTCCATCTGTCTCTTCAATTTCCTTGGACCCAGGACTTGTTCAGATCATGTTCTTTTTAGGACAGATGGCAGAAGCTCAAGGACCAAGCCAAATCATGCAAACACACTTATATCTATGGTTTGTATAATGTCTACTGATATTTCATTAGTTAAAACAAATCCTATGGCCAAGTGCAACATTAGTGGTGATGGAGCTGTATATACCACCAGCTCTCCTGGAAGTTATCACAAGAATATGGGTGTAGAATTCTATTACAGGAGAAGGATGAATTGAAAATAATAACCCAATCTATGAAAAATACGACTTGCGGTTCCTGGTTATTATAATATGTTTATAAAATGTAGTTTATAAAATTCCATGCAGCAAATTTATGAGCCAAAAGTGAGAATAAATTCCAATATGCTGTATACATTCTCTTCTTTAAGATAAAGAAACATAGTATTAATTAAAAGTTCTTTATACCTTAAGCAAAACATATGTCTCCTCTGAAAAATGTTTGCTTTGCTTATTTGCAAGCCTTTGTTTACATGAGAGAAAAATATATTCTGGTTGTAAACTTGTCATTTTGGAAAAATTTTAATCATATGAAGAGTTTTAATATTTGGGCATGTGAGCTCAACTTCATTCACATTCTAATTGTGGACTCAACTATTAGATAAAGGAGAGTTCTGAATCCAGTAATGTGGACTTTGGAGATAATAAAATAAGGAGGCCAATGCAGAGTCCACGAAGAATGACAGAAAAAGCTTTGTAGAGCTGTTGGAACAGGGAGGAATCCCATACAGACTGATGTGAACCAAATGTTACCTTTGTCTAATAAGAATTGAGCACTTTGTTTTTGGGCTACCCAAACTTCACTTCTGACCCGAATCTCATTTAACACTGGTTTAAGCAAAATGGAATTTATTAGCTCACTAAGTGAAAATCCCAATGTTTGTTTTGGTTTCAGAGGCAGGTTGATCAGGGGCTCAAACAATGTCACTAAACCCTATTTCTCCACCACAACCATCCACTTGGTATTGTTCACCCCCTGTCCCCACCACGGCTCCATTCTTGACAGGCTCTTCCCCCACGTTTCCAGATGGCTACCACGTCTCTAACTATAATTTCAACATCTCACGTTCAAATGAAATAACAATAATAATAAAAACAACAAAGATATAATCTTTTCCCCAGGATTCCCAGGATTCTCATTGCACCTCATTGGCTCTGAGCAGGCAATGTGTCCATCCTGGGACCAATCCCTATGGCCAGGGGGATGAACTGTAATAACTGACTTAGCTTCAACCCACATGCTCCAGCCTGTCCAGCCTGGAACTTGAATGGAAGCCCACCTGGAGCATGTTGGTTAAGAGTGGGGGAGAGGCTCTCCATGGGAATTTGGGTTACAGCTAACAAAGACAGGAGTGTGAATGTTGGGTGTCAAAAAAAAGATATTTATAGAATGGGTGCACGTTGTTTATGTGTTGTGTTGAGAATATTCTTGGGCTGTTTTATAGTTATAAGTGATTTATGGGAATCCAATAATAAACTCTGCTAAGAAAATGTCCCTCACATTCTTTACACACTATGTCACTTCAGCTGTTCTGTGACTTTTATGTAGTGTACTAGTGAATAATTACAATAGCTACCATTTATTCTTCTCTTTGTCCAGCATACATTTCATCTTCATGTCAATTCTACCAGGAAAGTATTAGTGTTCTTATCTCAAAAACAATGAAATGAGGTTCAGAAAGGCCAAATAACTTTTCCATGATTACGTAGAAAACCTGGCGGAACATGTAGACCATTATTTAGATAATATCAGAAACAAATTAGTCCTATTTACCAGTGGCTTAACACAACTAAGTTTTATTTCTCACTTACGGTTCACATTGAAGCGGGCTTATGAGGGGCTCTGTTCCATATGAACGGACCTAGGCTGAATGAGGCTTTATCGTCATATAGCTGCACCCTCTGGATCAAGTAGCTGTCTCAATCACTGTGACAAGTGAAAAGAGAACTGTAGTGTCATGCATTGACTTTTAAATGTTTCAGTTCAGAAGTAGCCTGCTTTACTTCCACTCATAGCCCATTGGCCAGACAAGTGACATGGCCTCAACGAATACCAAGGGATACCCTAGAAAATGTAGGGGAGCCCTTGGATATCCAGTGAGCATCAAAACCACTACTGCAGAGATAATCCTAGCTCTTCCTGACTTTAAACAGGTATTCTATGCACTAGACCCACATTTCTGTATTTTGTCTAGCTATCTTTTATTTCATTGTTTTAAAGATTATTTAAAAAGTTGTTAAAGAGTTCCTTTATCTGTAGGAAACAATACAGGGGTAGAAGTAGTGTAGTGATTAAGAGCATGAGTCTTAGAACCAGACTGAGTCTGTATCCTGGCTCTTTGTACTTGCTGTGTGCCCTTGGGTGACTGACTCAACATCTCTATGCTTCAGTTTTGCTCTCTGTGAAAGGGAATACTAACTATATTAATAATAGTGTCTATATCACAGGATTATCAGGATTAAGTGAGTTCCTTGAAATAAAGCACAAGACAGCGCTTAATACAGTGAGTGCTAAATAAATCTTGTAATTATTATCATAGAGCCACTTAGTTCTTCACTGAAGAAAACATTTTTCAGCTGCAAAATGTAACTCCAGCCAGAAAATTGGGAAACATGTACACTGGGTCGCAGAGGCAAACCACACGAGAGGGTAACAGTGCAAACCTCAAACCACTGTTGGGAAAACAACTCAAAGTCATGTTCAGTTGAAAGTGATTTAGCAGCGTGCTCTTTATTGGTAAAAGGAGTGTATACATGCATGTGTGTGAGTGTGTGTTTTTTTCATGCAAGGTACAAAATGTAAAGCAGCAAGATGTTTGACAAGCCAAACATGAAATTTCATTTTGATAGTCCCTCCTCGTGGATTGTGTACATAATGCAATATATTTAGACATGGTCTAGTATATTCATGAATCATGAAGTAAAACCTGGGCTAAAAATACAGATTTTATTTAATCTACTGTCATTTCTTTCTTCCTCTTTCTTTCTTTCTCTCTCTCCCCTCCCCTCCTGCATGAAAACATTTATTCTGTTCTCAGGCTGCTGAGACCTGAAAACATTCCCTAGAAGCCCAATACTCCTTGTACTCATATTCCTTCCCTTCTGTCTGGGGAATGCTACTTCTCAGAGGCTCTGTGCAGGGTTAATGTACACCATTAACTCTTCACTACCTTCCCTGGGAGTCTGGGCTTAAAAACACTCTACAACAGTTTGACCACTTGCCATGGGCGGCCTTCTCCACCTGCCAGCAGCCCCTGGACCACACGACTCAGCTCCCCTTCATTTCAACACTGAGAACCCAAACATCTGTGAGAATAAAATCTTGCTTAGATATGCCAACATATCTGAAGCATTAGCTTTAAAATTAAATTTATCCCTGCTTGAAGTTCAAGTTTTTATTTCTCTAAATTGAGAGTACTCATTAAATCCATTAGTCCACAGGCTTACTACGTTATATACATGAGAAAAACCCTCAGGATTCTGAGTGCACTGTAAAATTTACTTTTGAAAAGTAAGTAATTTTGAAATAAGAAATTCAAATCTTTTCCTATGTACATTATTTCCCCAAAATAATGAAGGGTTGGTAGTAACTTGAGTATAATAAAGGCCTTAATTTAGTTCTCCTCTGTTTTTCCCTATTCATCTTTGTGCCCTTTAAATACAAAAGATTTATTTTATACTCTACATGTAATTATTGTTTTGTGCCTCTGCTTTAGTAGTAGGAGATGTCTTGTTCTATCTCTACTTCAAAAGAAGGTTTTATAATTTCAGAAACAGTTAAGCATCTTGAAGGCAGAGCATGTAAGTACAGATTATATAGCAGGCACTGACCAAATATTGTTGACATTAGAATCTACACAGGAATTCATAACACTCAGAGTAAGTAGCAAGAAATAGTCCTGATTGCTTCTGGTAAGTTTAAGAGATTTTCAACTCTATAGACCAGGATAAAGTAAGATGTTTAATACTTGAGCTTCTCTCAACCAGATACAGCACATTTTCATGAAGTCAACAGCATCATTTATTATTCTGGTTTTGTTTGGGGTCTAGGTTTTCATTGGAGCTATTTATTTTCCAAACAGTAGTCTATAAAATGAACTGTTTTTAAACAACTCTGAATCTCTATGTTCATTTCCTTTGCGAAGTTGTATACTTTTATCTCTGTTTTAAAAAGTAGTTACAAAATTCCTTTGAAGTTATAAAGCCCTTTTGAGGTCAAGAAAGTACAAAATCGTGGGCACATTTACCCTAGGCTGAGATGCTGTTGTAGAGATTTGAGTAGAAGAAAGTGATTAATTCTGGATGGGGTCTAAGCATTGTACCACTAAAATTTTGAAGAGGTGGGGGTGGGTTTTGTGTGTTGCTTTCCAGAGTATAAAAAGCAATAACAACACCAGACCCCATTGTTGCTCTGATACTGGAGGTTTCTGTCCAGCATCCCTTAAAAATTCCAAACCAAGCTGGGCGCGGTGGCTCACGCCTGTAATCCTAGCACTCTGAGAGGCCGAGGTGGGTGGATTGCTCAAGGTCAGGAGTTCAAAACTAGCCTGAGCAAGAGTTAGACCCCGTCTCTACTCTAAATAGAAAGAAATTAATTGGCCAACTAAAAAATACATAGAAAAAATTAGCCAGACATGGTGGTGCATGTTTGTAGTCCCCCAGCTACCAGAAAGCTGAGGCAGAAGGATTGCTTGAGCCCAGGAGTTTGAGGTTGCTGTGAGCTAGGCTGACGCCACGACACTCTAGCCCAGGCAACTGAGTGAGACTCGGTCTAAAAAAAAAAAAAAAAAAATTCCCTATTTAGAACTTAGGAAAATCAGCAAGAAAAAATCAAACAACCCTATCAAAAAGTGGGCAAAGGACATGAACAGAAACTTTTCAAAAGAAGACAGAAGAATGGCCAACAAACATATGAAAAATGCTCAACATCTCTAATCATCAGGGAAATGCAAATCAAAACCACAATGAGATATCACTTATCTCCAATGAGAATGGCCTTTATCAAAAAGTCACAAAACAATAAATGTTGGCGTGGATGCGGAGAGATAGGAACACTCCTACACTGCTGGTGGGACTGCAAACTAGTGCAACCCCTGTGGAAAGCAATATGGAGATACCTGA
>CAUYRT010064757.1:0-23614 GCA_963574885.1 Lepilemur ruficaudatus
AAAGAACAAAAGACACTCTATAAAAGACACTTGCACTCGAATGTTTATAGCAGCACAATTCACAATTGCAAAATTGTGGAAACAACCCAAGTGCCCATCAATACACGAGTGGATTAATAAAATGTGGTATATGTATACCATGGAGTACTATCCAGCTATAAAAAGCAATGGGGATATAGCACTTCTTGTATTTTCCTGGATGGAGCTGAAACCCATTCTACTAAGTCAAGTATCCCAAGAATGGATTGAGAGGCACCACACGTACTCACCAGCAAATTGGTTTCACTGATCAACACCTAAGTGGACACATAGGAACAACATTTATCGGGTGTGGGGCAGACGGGAGTGGGGAGGAGGGACTGGGTATATACATACATAATGAGTGCGATGTGCACCATCTGGGGGATGGTCAGGCTTGAGGCTCTGACTGGGGGGGGGGCAAGGGCAATGTACGTAACCCTAACATCTGTATCCCCATAATATGCTGAAATAAAAAAATAAAAATAAAAAAATAAAAAAACAAAATATTTCTGCTCATTGACAATGCACCTCATCACCCAAGAGCTCTGATGGAGATATACAAGGAGATAAATGCTGTTTTCATGCCTGCTATCACAACACCAATTCACCAATTCTGCAGCCTCTGGATCAATGAATAATTTTGACTTTCAATTCTTATTATTTAAGAAATTCATTTCATAAGGCTAAAGCTGCCATAAATAGTGATTCCTCTGATGAACCAGAGAAAAGTAAATTGAAAACTTTCTGGAAAGGATTCACCATTCTAGATGCGATTAAGAACATTCATAATTCATGGCAGGAGGTCAAAATATCAACACTAACAGGAGTTTGGAAGAAGTTGATTCTGACCCTCATGGATGACTTTAAGGGGTTCAATACTTCAGTGGAGGAAGTAACTGCAGATGTGATGGAAACAGCAAGAGAACTAGAATTAGAAGTGGAACCTGAAGATGGGACTGAATTTCTGCAATTCTCATGATCGAACTTGAATAAATGAAAAGTTGCTTCTTGTGGAAGAGCAAATAATGTAGTTTCTCGAGATGAAATCTTTTCCTGGTGAAGATGCTGTGAAAATTGTTGAAATGATCACAAAGGATTTACTTGATAAAGCAGCAGCAGGTTTTAAAATGATTTACTCTAATGTTGAAAGAAGTTCTGCCATGGGTAAAATGCCATCAAACAGCATTGCATGCTACAGAGAAATTGTTCATGAAATGAAGAATCAATGGATGCAGCAAACTTCATTGTTGTCTTATTTTAAGAAATTGCCACAGCCACCCTATCCTTCAGCAACCACCACTCTGACAAGTCAGCAGCCATCAACATCAAGGCAAGACCTTCCACCAGCAAAAGGCTCAGATGATCATTAGCATGTTTTAGCAATAAAGTATTTTTAGTTAAGATATGTACATGATTTTTTAAGACAATGCCATTGTACACTTAGTAGACTATAGTATAGCATAAACATAACTTTTATATGCACTGTGGAACCAAAAAATCTGTGTGACTCGCTTTATTGTGATACTGGCTTTATTGAGGTAGTCCGGAACTGAACTTGCAATATCTCTGAGGTATGCTTGCAGATAGCAAGAGAGACAGCACCACATAGTGTTAACTTGAAAGCCCCTGATGACTCCAAATATATCATTTAAAATCTCCTCTCTACATAGTATTCCATAGTTAGCAGAGCTTCAGAACACCAAAGAGAATCATGTCATTAGAATTGTTAAAACTTACTTGCGTGTTGTGAACAAAGGTATCTGAAAGCAATACTTTGCTTAATCAGGCAAGCAGGCACATAATGGAAAATCTGTGAGAGAAATGGGTCCTTTTTGCATTTTATCAACTGTGAAAGAAACACCAAGGACCTGCCAGTCTCAACTTATTAGCTGGACACTGTGGCATTTTACCTGCTCTACTTCAAAGAGAAGAGATTCCCAACTGTCCCTTGCACTTTTTTATGCGTCTAGACACAGAAGATCCCTGTTACTTTTGTGTTTCCATTGTGCAAATTGAAACACCTATTCCATTGCACCTATCTCATTTTTTTATATTTCTATCTTCTACCTGTCAGCCCTCTAAGATAGTGAAAATATTTTCAAATGAGGAAGAACAATGGGAATTCTTAAATACTGCTAATAGGAGTGAAAATGATTAAAACAACCTCTGAAAACAATTTGACAAATTCAAGTGGAGCTGAAAATATTCATACCCTAAGACTCAGTAATTCTATTCCCAGGTACGTGCCCTAGAGAAAACTCTTTCACATTTACACAGAGATATGGACAAGAATGTTCCAAGCAATTGTATCTCTAATAACAAAATCATATAAACAAACTAAATATCCATTAAAAAAAGAATGGATAAAAAATTGCAATGTATTCATATATTTCGGTATTATGTAAAAGTGGAAGTTAATGGGTTCCTGCTACATGTATCAACATGAATGAATTCCACAAATATAAGTTTGAACAACAAAAAAAGGGAAGTTACAGACCAAAAAAAAAAAATGCAGTATAATGCTATTTATGTAAAGCTTACCAATGCAAAATAATAAATAATAAAGATGATACCCATTAAATTCAAGTTAGTAATCTCCTTTTAGAAACAGATGGAAAGATGTGACCAGGGAAGGGTACACATATTGGTACTATTTTCTTTCTTAAGTCTTGTAAGTGCATGAGTGTTTTTTATATTCTTCTTATAAAAGTAATGTTTTTATTTACCGAGCAGGTACTCTGTGGAGGACACATTGCGTCCATTATGTTATAAATTCAAAGCCATGCAAGATAAGTATACTGCTTTAAAGGCGAAGGAAATGCTCGAGATATAATTAATTTGCTCTGACCATATAGCATGTAACAGCAAAGGTGGAACCAACCGTCTTTGTAGAACCAACCTCTTCCAATCTATGGCTGATTCTATCCCCAACTCTAGGGATACACAAAATCTATACATAGCCTATCAGAAAAGCCCATACTCTAAAACACAGTAATAGATTCTAAGAAGGACAGGTGGCACAGCCAGGTAAATGAAACACAATCCTGGGATCATTATGAAATTATCGAGAAAGACATCTATTCTTAGTGTTTGCTTAAATAAAAGGAGACACAGTTAAGTTAGGTGTTGTAAGTTGCTTTGGTGTCTGGAATGGAGTTGCTAGGCTTACAGTATGTAAACCCAGACCACTGGTGGTCATCTCTGTTACTAGTTGTGGAGAACCCACTTGAGAATGAAAACAACACAAAGAAAATGAAGACAAGTGATAAAAAGAGAGAGATTCCTGACAATGTCCTTGGAGACCTGGACTCTTCACTAAATGAGCCATTATATTCCCTTTTCATTAGTTCAGCTTCAGTTGGGTTTCTGTCACCAGCATCCCAGTGTCCATTTCAAATATATGCTTTCACGTAACTCTGGCCATCTCTTCATATATTAGTGTCATTATTCACTTATTTGAATATATTTTGAGTATTGTCTCCCCCTCCGAAAGCAAGGATCATGTCTTATTTTACTCACCATGGTGGCCTCAATATTTCCCAGAACTACCAATAGGTGCTTATTATATATTTGTTGAACAAATAAGTAAAAGAGGAAGCAAACTCTTGCTCTTTTAAATAGAGCTCCCCTTCAACTTTTGCATTCATGGTTCAGTAGCAGAGGAAAGCCACACCAACTACCTGTAATAAGCCACCTTGTCCTTCATTCCTAAACGGAAAAAAAAACTAAGGGTCACCAGATATTTGAGGAAAACACTTCACAGAACTAGTGGTCCCTTGGTATCTGTAAATTGGTTGCGGGATGCCCCACAGATACCAAAATCCACGAATGTTCAAGACCCTTATATAAAATGGCATAGTATTTGCGTAAAGTCTATGTGTCAATACATTCTCCCATATAGTTTAAATCATCTCTAGATGACTTATAATACCTAATATAATGCCTACATATCACTACATTCATGTGGATGTAACATAGTACTCAGTATGTGGCAAATTCAAGTTTTGCTTTTTGGAACTTTGTGGAATTTGTTTTTTCAGATATTTTCGAACCACAGTTGGTTGGCTCCATGGAAGTGGGACCTGTAGATACAGAGGGCTGACTGTACTGGGTGAAGAAATCTATCAAAATGTGGAAGTTGAAAACAAAGAGCATAAAATTTTGATAAAAGAAAAAAGTTAAGAGATGTGGAAGCTCACTTCAGAAGATTCAAATCTTCTAATATAAATTCCAATGAAAGAGAATAGGTAAAGTAAGGATGAGAGATCAGGTGAATACAAGAAGAAAATATTGCAAAACTAAAGAATGGCATAAATCTTCAGTTTGGAAGTGCCTAGCACTATGAATGAAAAAAGATCATAGGTAGACACGTTGTGGAACTCAGGTACAAAGGTGAATAGCACATCCTGTATAGAAAAATTAAAATAAGCTCTATGCAAAGGAAGAAGTTTCAGATTGGCACTAGAGTTTTTACCAGTAACACTAGATTTAGGAAGATAAAGCAATGGTTCAGACTTCTGAGGGAAAAACAATTTCAATTTAAAATGCTACATCCTTTTAAAATATCAACAAGTGTGACAGAAAACAGACTTTTTCACATGTGCAAAGACTCAGAAACTGTACCATGTACATAACCTTTACGAAGAAATATTTACTTGCAAATATTTACGTTAAAAAACATTTACTTGATTAAGTCATCCAGCAAAATGAAAATGTATCCAAGAAAGAGAAAACAGCAGAGCCAAGAAATAATGAGATTAAACTAGGAGTGCAATCAAAATAAATCTCAGGAGGCGAATGAGCTGCGGGATCCAGAAAGCACTCAACCCAAATTAAAACGAAAACCAGAGGGCGCTGAGAAGGATGTCCTCAAGAAGAAATTAAATTTCATTCAACAGATGAAACTATTAAGAGGCTTGAAGATTTTAGTCACACGAGTAAGTTAGGTATACGCTTCCGTCATCAACATGTGGTCCTCAGCAGGGGAGGGGGAGCAGAGGAAGTAAGTACTGTACAAGGAAATTACAGTATCAAATTAAAACTTTGCATGATTGTGAACTGATTTGTATGTAAGTAAAGGTAAGTGCATTTGATCTTGCCATGTGACACAGGGTATAATTGTTACAAAGCTTGATGGTGTAAAAATAATGGTGGCCATGTGACACAGGGTATAATTGTTACAAAGCTTGATGGTGTAAAAATAATGGTGTCCTGACTGAAGCTGGGAAGGAGGAAAACAGGTGTAGGGAAGTGTAGGCATGCTGGCTTCCTCATCTTACATAGTGGGAGGCAAATGAAACTCTAAACATCTCAAGTATTCGTTAAATGTACAAAGGTAATCAACAAGAATTAAAATTAAAAATGATGAAACAAAATCATAAAAATGGGAATCATAAAAGTGAGACAAAATAAGTTGATTCTTCCTTTTTCACAGCAGGAAGATAATGAGTATTGTATAAGCTAACAAATCAGCTTCTATAAATAAAAATATTTCATATAAATTTAGAGAGATAAGGACTAAAAAAGCTAAAAACAAAAATAATTAAGAGTGGTTAATTGAGGGGCTGGGACAACTGAAGAGACAGAGAAAATAAACTTTTGTTTTTTGTTAAGATATTTTGGAACAGCTTGAGTTAACTTCTTCTAAGTTAGAATTATTTGTGATTAAAAAGGAAAAAAAATGACCAAAAAATATTTTGCTCATTGTAGAACCTTTGAAAGGTTTAAGTTACATTAATTGCAATAGGATTTATATACAATAAAATTCACTCTTTTGAATGTAATATTTCACAAATTTTGACAAGTAAATAGTCATATATCTACCACTATAATCAAAGATATGAAATCTTTCAATCAACCCCAACAGTAGCACGCTCCCCTGGGCCCCAGCAAACAATTATCTAATTTCTAAATTTTTGCCTTTTTCCTTTAAGTTTTGCCTTTTCAGAAAGTCATATGGATGAAATAATAGTGCATAGCCTCTCAGAATTCGGTTCCTTCCACTTACCATAACGCTTTTGGAATTTATCCAGGACATTGGATATATAATAGTTTGTTCTTTTTACTGCTGAGTATTTCATCACATAGGTGTATGACAATTTATTTATCTATTTACCAGTTGATGGGCATTTGGGTTGATTCTAGTTCTTGACAATTATTAATAAAGCTGCTATAAATATTTGCATATAGTTCTTTTGTTGGTATATGTTTTCATTTCTCTCATAGATACCTATGCATGAGATTGCTAAGACATAGGCTAAATTTATGATTAACTTTATAATAAACTGCCAGACTGCTTTCCAAAGTGATTATAACATTTTGCATTCCCACCAACAATATATGAGATTTCTAGTGGCTTCACATCCTTGTCAACGTTTGATATTGTCAGTCTTTTTAAATTTAGTCAGGCTAATAATTGTAGAGAAGCATCTTATCATGATTTTAATTTTCATTTCCCATGACTAATGATGTTAAGCATATTTTCACGTGCTTCTTTAGCAGTTCTTCTTCAGTGTAATATCTGTTCAAATCTTTTGCCCATTTTTCAATTAATTTGTTTCCAAATTATTGAGTTTTATTTTTTTATTTTTATTTTTCCAAATTATTGAGTTTTAAGAATCCTTTGGGAATGTTGGAGACAAGTTATTTTTCACTTAATGTGCTTTGCAAATATTTTTATGCAGTCTGTGGATTATCTTTCTAGTTTATTTATTTATTTCTTTATTTCAGCATATTACAGGGATACAAATATCTTTCTATTTTATTAACAGTGTCTTTCAAAGAGCAAAAGTTTTTAACTTGGATTAATATAATTTATCATTTTTTTCCTTTTACAATTCATGTTTTTTGTGTCCTAAGAAATCTCTGCCTACCCCAGGTCACAGATTTCTTCTATGCTTTCCTCTAGAAATATCGTCTTTTAGGTTTGTGATATATTTTGAATTGTTTTACATATGATACAAGGAATGAGTCAAGGGTTGTTTTTTTGGTTTTTTTTTAAATGTTGATTCCCAATTGTTCCAGTACCATTTATTGGAAAAAAAAAACTATCTTTCACTATTGAAATATTTTGGTTACTTTCTCAAAAATTAATTGAACAATTATGAGTGGATCTATTTCTAGATTCTATGTTAAACTCCTTTGATTTATGTGTCTGTCCTTACTCCAATACCACACTATCTTGATTATTGAATTTGTAGGTAAGTTTGGAGTGTGAAGCCTCCTACTTTGTTTTCCTTTTTCAAAATTGTTTTTATTCTAGATCCTCTGTATTTCCATTTAAAACAAATCAGCTTGTTGATTTCCACACAAAAAAAAATATCCTTTTGGGATTTCAATCAGAGTTGAATTGAATCTATAGATCAGTTTGAAGAAAATCAACACGTTAAAAATATCAAATCCTTCTTTCTACAATCTTGATGTACCTTCACATTTATTTAAGGTTTCTTTAATTTTTCTCAGAAAAGTTTTGTAGTTTTTGTCACACAAATCTTTCACATGTTTTGTCAGAATTTCATGACTTTTGATGCTGTTGCTAGTATATAGACAAAAACTGATTTTTATACTGACCTTTTATTCTTTAACATTGTTAATATCACTTATTAGTTCCAGTAGCTTTTCTGTAAATTCCTTATAATTTTCTACATAGACAATCATGTCATCTGCAAATCAAGTTTTACTTTTTCATTTCCAACTGGGAAGATTTGTGTCTTGTTTTTGAATCATGGCACTGATTAAGAAATCAAATACACCATTGAAAACGAATAGTGAGAACAGATAATGTTGTCTTGTTTCCAATTTCAGTGGGAAATTATTTAGTCTCCTACCATTATGTATTAATGTGTTGGATAAAGGTTTGTCATAGATGCCCTTTAAGAAAGTTGACAAAGTTCTCTTCTATTCTTAGCTTGCTGAAAGTTTTTAATAACAAGTTGGTAGTGGATTTTGTCCAATGCTTTTTATATATTCTTAAAGTATTATATGATTTTCCTCTATATGACAAATTACATTAATTGATTCTTGAGTTTTATCCAATCTTACATTTCTGGGATTAACCTCGCTGACTCACAACCTATAAATTATACATACATAATGGAATTAGATTTGCAATTATTTTATTAGAGATTTAAAGGCTATTCATGAGAGATAGTGATCTCCAGTTTCTTTATAAAGTATTTGGTTTTGGCATCAGTGTTAATGATGGCCTCATGAAATAACTTGGTAAATATTTCTTCTTCCTTCATTTTCTGAGAAGAGATTGAGTAACATAGGTGTTCTTTGTTCTTTGTTCCCTACGTGTTTGACAGAATTAGTCAGTGAAATCATCAGGCATAAAGTTTCTGTGTGTGTGAATGCTTTAAATGGTTAATCAAATTTATGTTATAAGTATAAATCTACTCACATTATCTATATCTTCTTTATTCATTTTTCATAATTTGTATTTTTCAAGGAATTTATTCATTCCATTTAAGTTATTAAATTTATGAGCATAAAGATGTCAATAATATTCCTTTATTATCCGTTTAATAGCTGTAGGGTCTGTAATGTTGACTTCTATTTCATTCCTGATTTTGGTTATTTGGGCATTGTCTCTTTATGTCTTGATCAGTCTAGCTAGATGTGTATTGATTTTATTTACCTTTACAAATATCTGGCTTTGGGTTCTTTGATTTTCTCAACTTTATTTTTTATTTCATTGATTTCCATTCCTCTCATTATTATTTCCTTTCTTTTTTTTTTAAACTTCAGGTTTAATTTATTTTTTTTTCTTCTTACAGTGGAAGCTTAGATCATTGACTTTACATATATCTTCTTTTCTAATACAAACATTTAAAACTAAATTTTCCTCTAAAGCACTCTTTTTGTTTCCTTCCATAAATTTTAATAAATTTTGTTTTTCATAACATTCAGTTCAAAATGTCTTATTACTTTCCTTTTGATGTTATCTTTGGCCCATGGGTCATTAGAAAGAATGATGTTTAATTTCCAAATATTTGGACATTTGTCTAGATTTTTTTTTTCTTTTTTCTCTCTGTGGTTTAAATCCCTCCAAATTTGTTGAGACTTTATGATGCAGTACGTGATGTATCTTGAATGCCCTACATGCTCTTGGAAAAAATGTGTAGTATGTTGTTGGTGGATGTAGGGTTTTATAAATTAGGTAGAGTTGGTTGATAGCGTTGCTCAAGTATTATTCTATATATCCCCAGTGATTTTTTTTGTTTCCTTATTCTCCTAGTTACTAAAAGAAGAGTATTGAACTCCAACATTAATCATGGATTTGCCTATTTATTCTTCCAGTTCTGTCAGTTATTCCTTTGTGTATTTTTAGGTCTCCTTCATGAATTGACAGTCTTATCATTAAGAAATATATTATCTCGGCTTGGCATGGTGGCTCACGCCTGTAATCCTAGCACTCTGGGAGGCCGAGGTAGGAGGATCATTTGAGCTTAGGAGTTCGAGACCAGCCCAACCAAGAGAGAGACGCCATCTCCACTAAAGAAAATAGAAAGAAATTAGCTGGACATCTAAAAATATATAGAAAAAATTAGCTAGGCATGGTGGCGCATGCCTGTAGTCCTAGCTACTTGGGAGGCTGAGGCAGGAGGATTGCTTGAGCCCAGGAGTCTGAGGTTGCTGTGAGCTAGGCTGATGCCACGGCACTCTAGCCCGGGCAACAGAGTGAGACTCTGTCTCAAAAAAAAAAAAAAAAAGAAATACATTTATCTCTGGGGTATTATTCCTTATTCTGAGTCTACTTCGACTGATTTTAATATACTCATCCCAGCTTTCTTACACTTAGTCTTTCATCACATATTTTTCTCATCATTTTTTTAACCTGTGATTTTACATAATAGAGTTAAACTAACCTTAGAATAAAGATTACTCTAGACCTTCCCTAATATATTTTAATAACAAGACTTAAAAAATCAAGCTAATCCCCAAGTAAGATATCTAGCCTATCAAAACAAAATTCAATATATTCATTTTTGCTTCTGGAGACCTAGTATACAGCAAAAATTTAAATATTTTTTAAAGAAAGACAACAACCAGGAACTGAACTTCTTAAGATGTACAATGCCAACTAAAAATTACCAGACATGCTAAGGCTCAAGAAATGTGACTTATAACCAGGAGAAAAGTCAGTCAATGAAAACAAACCCAAAAAAATGATTGATAGTACAAATGAAATTGCTATATAAGGACCAATTCAGGTAGTGACGCCGCCTGCCTCAGCTGTGCAGGCTGATCCGCCATGTTGTTTCATTTAGTCTTATCTCAGTATGGCTTCTTCCCCAGAGTGTTCCCATGGGTTACATAAATGTCCCATCTGGTTGCAGCAGTGGCTTCTCAGAGCCCACAACCTCACAGAGATGTGTCTTTAATATACCAGCCAGTCACGACCCACTAGCTATACCAGATAGTTATGCTGTTAGTCACAGCCCAAGAGCCAGTGAAAATAAAACATACTGGCCCTTAGGACTATTGTCCAGAGCAACAGTGGTTGCTTTGAATTTAGGCTATTTGTGCTGACTGGCCCTTATCACAATCAATCTTCCAAAGTTGTGATGGGTCTAAACAGCTGCTGCCACCTGGTAGACACCATGAGCTTTAAATTCAGTTCAGCACCAGGAAACCAGTCACTCTTTTTGCCAAAGCCTCTAATCAGCACAGTTATCAGTAATACGTACCTGTAGTTCAAAGAGATCCTGGGGCTTATGGGCCCCAAGAATACGGCTGCTGAAACAGCCTGTTGCACTGCCTCTCAGAGCCCCAGCTAAATTTAAGATATTTTCTGGTCAATTTATACCCTGGGCTCAACAAAATGCCTAAATGACGTGTGCTATAGACTGAATGTTTAGGTCCCCCCAAAATTCGTATGTGAAAATCTAATCCCCATTGATGGTATTTGAAGGTGAGGCCTTTGGGAATCAATTAAGTCATGAGGGCAATGAGATTAATGCCCAGAGAGGTCCTTTTCCCTTTTTACCATGGGAAGACACAGCAAGAAGACAACCATCTATGGACCAGGAAGAGATCCCTCACTACATACGGAATCTGCTGGCATCTTATTTTTAGATTTCCCAGATTGCAGAACTGTGAGAAATATATGTCTGTTGTCTACAAGCCACCCAGTCTATGGAATTCCGTTATAGCAGCCTGAACAAACAAAGACAAGCTTATATTGTCTCTACTATCTAAAAATCTAATGAATGGCTGAGCTCCCGTTTTGTTAGTGGGGGTCAGAAGGTAACTTTCCCTTTACTGTCCCAGGGTTCAATCTTCAAGCCTCATATACATTGCTCTCAAGAGTTTGGCTGCCGCCTGAATCTTATCAGAATTAACAAGACACCCTGGGGCTGTCATGTCAGTTTAACGTATGCTGTAAGGTCATTGTCACTTACTCTATATTGAGGCGTGTGGTGAGCAGACTTTAAGATGGTCCCAACGATCCCCACCTCCTGGTATTCACAGCTTTGTATGATCATGCCCTTGAGCAACTTGCTTCTAACCAATAGAACACCTGAGCACTGAGGAGAAGTCACTTTGTAATTGGACTACACAAGATTGTACTTTCCGCCTTGCTAACAGACTCTCTCCCTTGCTGGCTTCAAGAAGCAGGCTGCTCTGTGAGGGACTCACATGGCAAGTCACCAACAGTGGCCTCCAGCAAAGAGCCAGCAAGGCATTGAGGCCTTTATTCCAACAACCCTTGAAGAAATAAATAACCAATAACCATGTAAGACTGGAAGCAGATCTTTTCCCAGTTGAACTTGTAGTTGAGACCCCAGACTTGATAACTGAATTCAGTGGTAATAATCTACCATAACAGGAGCCTCTAGCTCCCATTAGTCTTTTCAATGGCCATACTGCACTATTATAATGAATTGCATCTCTCAGTAACCCTGGCTGCCTTTGTCTTTAATTATGGATTTGAATTCCTTTTCTCCCCCTGTAATCCTAAACTGCTTTTACTGTGTAATATGGATGGAACTGGAGGCCTAGTTAGTCATATCCCACCATCATCTCTCTACGAGCAACTCCTCTCCGTTGGAAAAGCTCTCTTAAAATTTATGAGCACTTGTAGTACAAGTACACAGAATATCAATAGCAAGTATGCATTCAGCAACAAGAGCAACAACAGCAGTGCCCAACAATGGTTCAAACAGCCCAATCCAGATGGTTTACAGTTACCTCCACTCCAAATCTGGCCAGTTGAATGTGTGGTCCTCACCCCTCAAAAGAACCTGATAAGATAACCATGTGAACACTGATACCCAAAAGAGCCATAAATGTTTGCACCTCCAATCCTTCCATCCTATCTCATTGTACCCTCAATGGAGTATAAGGTCTTCAGTAACTCCTTGGATCAGAGAGCCCTTGGCTTCACCCTTACTCCATCTCTTCCCTACAGGCTTCAAATCAGGACATTGGGGCAAGGGTCAGGCAGCCCCTTGACTCATTTTCTCATTGGAGGAATCTGATTCTAAAGAATCACTTTTGGGGCCAGGCATGGTGGCTCACACTTGTAATCCTAGCACTCTGGGAGGCCGAGGCAGGAGGATCGCTTGAGGTTAGGAGTTCAAGACCAGCCTGAGCGAGAGCGAAACCCTGTCTCTACTAAAAACAGAGAAAGTTAGCCTGTTCTTGTCTCACACTGCAGAGATACTGCTTTGTTTGGGGGGGTGGGAAGGTCAATCTTTATCCCGTGCAATAATTCACCGTCTTTTACACAGTGACTCCAGCCACCAACAACAAAGTTAGTGTTTTTCACATTGAGGGGCCGATTTTATGAACTCATCAATCATTCTCCAATACAGGGTTTGTTTTTGAAGTTGCCATTTTGTCCACTGTACAGCCAGTCTGGAGAAGCTATATCTCTTGTGCTTTGAATATACTATTCTACAGTATTTTCTAAGATTTTATAAACCTTAGGAACGTCTCCGTGAGTTGGCCATGGTGTACTCATTGCAACAGAAATCCAAAGTCTTTCTGTGGAGCCTGATTCTGGGTCCCATGTGAGATGGCCCAGTTGCTGCCATTCACATTCTAACAGCGTCATCTTTCCCGTTTTCTCACAACACAGACGCATTTGACACGACACACCCACCAAATCTCTAAGAGCTCCCCACTTGGAAAGGTTTCCTTCACATTCTACTCAAAAACTAAATAGTTTCTTCTTTAGTTCATCTCTCTCTCTGTTGATACCTTTTCATAGACAGCCAAAGAAACCCACTGGTATTTTTTGTTTTGCCTGAAAATCCCTTTAGCCAAATTGCATTAAAACTATGACTCTGCGACTTACTGGGCAAAGATATTTAACTTCCTTCAGTCTGAATTTCCTCACCTGACCAATAGGAATACTGATGCCATTCTCAACAGGTTGTTGAAAAGACTATAGTAAATATATGCAAAGAGCTATAACCACCAAGTTCATTAGGCATATTTTCTATTTTCCATGTTATCAACTTTCTGCCAAGTTTTATGTCTTAAATAACATAGGTCACCTTTTCTCTGACCTCTAATGACAATCTCCCCCTTGTCCTCACAGGCATCACTAACAATCCCCTTGAGTCCCTTCCGGTTTCCACCCATTCCAAAGCTAAACCCACATGTTATATTAATAGTTTTTCATTACAGTGGCGCCCCACTTCCAAGAAACAACTTGTTTTGGTTTCTAGTGCCGTGTCACAAACCACAACGAAACTCAGAGACTCAAGAAAACATTTCATTATCTCTCACACTTCTGTAGGTGTCTCAATGGTTGTAGTCAGGAGAGGAAGAGATTTGAAGTCATTTAGAGGCTTTCTTTGGACACTTGGATGAATTAGCATTTCTCTCTGTGTAGCATCGTGTAATTTCCCCAACAGGATAGCCAGATTTTTATATGTCCACTCAGGGCTCCCAGAACTGCAGAAGTAAAAGCTGCCAGACTTCTTAAGGCTTGAGCCACTTAGGCAAGTGTCACTTCCATGGCGTTCTGTTGGTTAAAGAACGCGCAGGCTACATTCCAGGGAACAATAAACTCTACCTGTCAATGGAGAACATGGAAAAAAAAAAAAAAAGACCTGTAGCCATTTTTTATCAACCCCAAATAGGCTTATTGGAGATGTACTTTAGAAAGTACTTGCTACCAGGTATATAACTTGGCATGGTGACTTGATTGGCACAGGCTTTGATCATGATAATCTAGGAGAATCATCTGACCTCTTGCTAGAACAATGTATTTCATTAAGAACAAACGTTGCTACTGTTATTCTGTGCAAACACATTTTCACTGACTCATTTCCTGGGATAACAATCTTAAACATTAAGAAAAATATACCTTGAATTTGTTCTTAGAGAGGAAAAAGGCAGTAAGGTTTAAAGCAGAGATTTAAAACAGAACATAAAACAACACATCTCCTTTGCTGACAAAAGCAAAATGTCAAAAGAAACAGGAAAGCTAAAACTAAGCATCTTCACTCTGTTGCCGAAATGAACTAAAGGAGACAGCACTGAATTTTCATGGTTCTACTTCTGACATGTATTTCAGAAGTACACACGGATGCATCACCTTATCACATTCTTGCAGAACCAGGTGCCAGAAGCATCTTCCAGACAAACAAATCTGCCAGTGCTGTTTATATTAATATCTTTGTGGATCAAGTTGATCAGAGATACTTACCATTTAAATGCTTCTCAAGAAGTAGAAGAAACAGTTTGATGTCCTCATTAAATAAATAACGTACAATTACATGCTTGGAAGTATTATCAGACTTGGGCCAAAGTCATGGATTGATCGACTGATTCATTCATTCATTCAAAAATTCGTATTGACAAGGCTGGTATAGGGCAAAGGCTACCTATAATTTCAAAATAAGAGCATAATAAAAGGCATATGGGAGAAGTGCCTTCAACAAGAGGTAATTCATACGAGGGGTAATTCATTAGAGGTAATTCATTCTTACTGTTAAAACTGTAAGACCAAACACTATCTCTGATGCAGGCAGGTGATACAGTCAGTAGCCACACCAATCTGCTCTACTCTGCTTCACGCTGGACGGATAAAACTCACACCATGGGTAGATAATACAACTAGAAATTACCTACATAACTGGTTTGAAAATGCCAAATCTTCACTCTGAATTTTCTATAACTGGGCTCTTCCTAATAGGTGCCTGGATGCCACCATTAGAGTCACCTTTTAAGTAAGCCATTAGGAGGTTCTTGGAAACAAGTCAGCAGGGTTCAGTATTAAGCCATAATCAGGATTGCTCATCCGAACAACTAGCTGAGAGCTGGCCTGGAGTGACTAAGACATAGTGCAGGTACGATTCGATACAGAAGTCCAGAGAATGATGTCATGCCACGAGAAAAACTCAGTGTAAAAAGTATTGCTGCATTTATTCAATAAAGCATTATGAGAATGCTCATTATTCTCCATAATAATGGAGAAAACAATCTCCTTTCTCAGTATTAATACCTGTTGCCTCTTATTGAACACCTACATCTGCCTGCTGTCATACAATGACACTCTGCATACATTCACTCTGCCCCTCCCAACAATTTTTCAAGAGCATCAGTACTCCCGCTCTCAAGGGAAAGAAACTGAGGCTGAAGGAGTTTAAATTTCCTGCCTCATATCACACAGCAGGTAAAGCCTGAGTCATACTTTAGCCCAGTTACGCCAGGCAGCAAAGTCCCTACTGGTTCTGCTACATTAAGCTACCTCAAGTAGAAAAGAGGATTAAAAGTCAGTGACCACAAGGAACACCATTTAAATCAGACGGACGGAATCCTGAAAAGGCTTCAGGAGGCAATGATGCTGGAACCAAATCTTGGAAGAACAGATTTCTCCACTAAGATTTAAATTAGTTTATAAAATTATAAGCTCTTGGTAGATAGTTCAAGCTAAAGAAAGATATAAGGCAAAAAGCAAAATCTCTTCTCTGTCCTCCCCCAGCTGGCAAGTCTAGCAACGTACTTCAGAGGTAACCATTGTTATGAATGTCTTGTTCATCTTTCGAGACATTTTCTCTACCTATGAAATCCTTTTAAAATTTAAGTTTACATTATGTATTAAAATTAAATGTAAATCTTATATTTCAGTTGTGTATTAAATTTTAAAACTCATAGTATAGATCAATATGAGAGCTTCTGTTTGTTTTTGAGACAGAGTCTCAATGTGTTGCCCCGACTAGAGTGCAGTGTTGTCATCATAGCTCACTGCAACTTCAAACTCCTGGGCACAAGCGATCATCCTGCCTCAGCCTCCTGAGTAACTGAGAATACAGGCATGTGCCACCACAATCAGCTAATCTATTTTTTGTAGAGACTAGGTCTCGATACGTTGCTCAGGCTGGTCTCAAACTCCTCACCTCAAGCCATCCTCCCTCCTTGGCCTCCCAAGGTGCTACAATTATAGGTTGAGCCACCAGGCCCAGCTTATGTGAGTTTTTTAATTTAAGAAAATACATTAATATCTTCCCACATCAGCATTAATGGCTATAAAGTATTTCATTGTATGGAAGTTCCACAATTTATTTTTTAGATTAACAAATTGGCTCCCATTTTTAATTTGCTATAAAAAATAACTTTTTGCAATCCCCAAACTCCTTATATATTCCCCAATATGGCAAAACTTTTCCTGCATATTGATGAGTGAGATGAGAAAGCCTAAATCAAAACATTATAGTTTTAAAGAAAAACAAAAGCAAAAGCCCAACCAACAGAAAATGTAATCAAATCTCAATAGCTCCCTCTGCTGTCCTTTTGTGTAATTGTTTTGTTTATGCTTCAGTAACGAGGAAACATCAATCTCTAAAATGTATACTAATTGTTTAAAATAAGACTTTTAAATTTCCACTTGTCTGGACAATTTTGGTCATGTGAAATTTGAAAAGTCAATGGCTTTCAGAAGTACCTATAGGGTCTGCCGATGAATGCAGAAAAAGAAAAGGCATTTGCTAAATTAGGAGAAAAACAAGTTCTGCATGAGGCTAGCTAGGACTGCTAGAGAGAGAAGAGAGGCAGAAGCAAAAGCTGACGCACTTTGAAGGCTTCAAGCTGCCATGCAATGTGCATTTTCATTTAATTTTCTGAACAATTCTGAGCAAGGATGTTTCCCATTTTACAAATAAGAAAACAGACAGGGGCATTTAATTGTTGGGTCGGTCAACAACTAAGTACAGGTTGAGCATCTCTTATTTGAAATGCTTGGGACCAGAAGTGTTTCGGATTTCAGATTTCCCAAGATTTGCATTATATTTACCGGTTGAAGCATCCCTAATCCAACAATTTGAAACCTGAGACGTTCCAATGGGCATTCTCTTTAGGTGTCATGTAGGTGGTCAAAAAGTTTCTGATTTTGGAGCATTTCAGATTTTAGATTTTAGGATTAGGGATGCTCAACCTGTAGTAGGTTGGGGGCACAGATTTAGATATGTTTGGCTTTGAAATGGAAACTAGAAAATCTGGGTTTAAAATCCTCGTTCTCTTACTAACTGGAGCCCTGGGAAAGTCATAGCCTCCTAGCCTGTTTCTTCATCTGTAAACTGGAGGATGAGATTAAATGACCCCTAAAGGTCCCTTCCAGCACTTTAAGATCTTAGGGTAAATCACACTGTATTCCCTCACCTTATCTGACCCCGATAAAATCCAATTCAAATGAGAATCAAAGGTAATTTTGGAAAAATGGAAGGGAGTGAGGGAGGAAGGGAGAAGGCTTCAAGAGCAGCCAAATAGAATACTAAAGGTGCTGTGGGGACATTATCGAGCAGTTAACTTTCCCCTTGATAAGGAAAATGAAAGTCACATGGCTTTGTTTCAAGCAGTAACTAGCAGCAACTTTTTCCTACTCTATGCATCACCAGTCCACAGACTGACTTCTGGCTCCCAAGCAATGAAGGTTATAATTGCAGCATCACCAGCAGTGACTCCATTCATCACAGCTTAAGAATGTGCCGGGAGGACAGTCAATGACTTACTCAACCAGCAGCTACTGAGGACTCCATGTGCCAGGCCGTGTTTACGACAATAAAGAAACCACTGGCATAGAAGTTTGTTGATTCTACTGAGCTCATTTTCAAGAGCTGTGGGCTCATGCAGTCATTTCCCTGGATCATAAGGACAGCTAAGTAACTGTCGGTAGTCAGCATTCCGGACCTTGGAGCATAAATCAGAAATGCCCTCCATATCAGAACAGACAAGCATATGGACACACGGCGAAGGACTCTGACCAGTGAGAACTTGTCCCTCAGCCTCCTCTGCAAGAGAGAATGCAGAACTTACTGCTTAACCTTTACAGTTCTCTGAAAGTAAGGATGAGTTGTGGATCTTATTATACAATATATTCTGAGTGTTACCTGATTAAGTAAGTTTCTGGTTTCCAAGATGAGGAAACTAAGGAAGGCGCCCCTAAGATGGAATGCTGTCTTAACATGGCTTTTACTATTTCTTTTTTAAAAATGTGAACTGGTAAACTTTGATTCAATGGTCTTTTCTCAATTCTGCTTTAAGTAAAGGGATTCAGTCTATTTTTTGAAGTAAAATGTATATGCATAAAATGAACAGATTTTAAATGATGAGTTTTGATGAATGTATTCACTCACCCACCACCAAACTATATCACTTTTCCAAAATCCCCCCAATTTTCTGTGCCCCTCTCCAGGAAAACCCCTCGTTCCATAGGCAATCACTGTTTTGATAGCTATGATCATACACTAGTTTTGCCAATTCTTGAACTTTACATCAGTAAAATCACATAGTATATAGTAAAAAAAAGAGGAGAGAGAGAGAGAGAGAGAGAAAGAAAGAAAGAAAGAAAGAAAAGAAAAAAAGAAAGAAAGAAAGAAAGAAAAGAAAAGAAAAGAAAGAAAGAAAGAAAGAAAAGAAAAGAAAAGAAAAGAAAGAAATAAAGAAAGAAAGAAAGAAAGAAAGAAAGAAAGAAAGAAAGAAAAAGACAGAAAGAAAGAAAGAAAAGAAAGAAAGGTCCTTTCCCTCATGAATCTCACAGGTCATAGAATAAAGACAAGGCCATACACAAATAAATTTTAGATAATAATTTCTATGAAGAAAATAGAGGATAAGGGAGTAGAGGGCAGAGTAGCTACTTCAGACAGAGTGATCAGGCTCTCTGATAAACAGCCCCTTAGAAAGGAGAAAGGAGAAAAAACCTGAGGTGGAGACGCAGCTGAAAGCTTGTGGAAAGACAAGAAAGCCAGAGTGGCTGGAGCAGAGTGACGAGGCAGAAGTGGCGTGAGCTGAGCCCTGAGAGCCGTCCCGCGGGTTAACAACGGGGATGAAGAGCGCCCTGTTGGACGGAAGAAAGGCCGCGGAGGGGAGTGCAGAAGAGGAATCAGTGATTACTGGACAATTTCCCGTTTTGTTACCTCTGCCTTTGCTTGGAGCTTGATCAGCCAATGAATCAGTGGTCCTGAAAGTAGAACAGAGGAAAAAAGGAAGCAAGGGAACGCTGGTTGGGACAGTCAGGGTTAGGATAGACCAGGAATGCCCAGGTTAAAAAAGAACATTTCCCTTCAAAGTATCCTCACAAAAATTCTTTTAAAAATACAAATCAAAACTAGTTTTGTGGCACAAATCAAAACTAATTTTTATTGTTAAACTACTTATGTGGTTATTTTTATAGGCAATGAAGCACGAGATATGGTGAGATAATGAGACAAAGTTAAAGAAAATGATATAAAGTCAATGGAAAAAAAAAACTCAGTGATAATTAAAAGCTCTGATGCACTGGATCCCTTGTAATGGATATGTTCATTGAGATGTGACTTTGGCTTTGCGTTAGTAAGATCAAGAAGGAAGGAGATCGGTGTGCATCTGGAGGGTGAGTGGGCCTGTGTATGGCAGAGTTGCCATGGGACAGGGCTGCCCAGGAAGTGACCCAACAGAACTTCTTGAGACTACCCATTTACGCAGAGGAGCAAGGACACCAGTCCATGGCCAAAGTGTACCACTGAAAAGTGGTTCTCAAAGAGAGTCCACAATGCCAATTTACATTCATAATAGTACTAAGACTTTTTCACTTGCATTTTCTCACATGTGTATGGTGGGTGTTTTCCAGAGGCTTCTGTGACAAGGGATAGTGCAACAACTGAATGCAGAAGCAGAAAGGAAAATCCAGCTGCTTTCTATTAAATGAAATAATAAAAATGCTTTAAATTTTTTCAGTTTTAATTTCTAATATGATAAATATATCAATAGCTATAACCCACATAAACAAAAAGCTGTTCGGTTTCCTCAATAATTTGTGTGTAAAGGGGTCCTGAAACTAAAAAGTTTAACTGTTGCCCAACCTGCTAATAAAGATTAATGTATTATGATATGTCCTGGAAATATTACAAAGTTGACATGATTGATAATTTTACTTTTAATAAATTATCATGGGAGTCCATTAAGACCAGATACCCAGGAAGTAGATCCAAGTATCAAAACTCAAGAACCACCCTAAGGCAGTCGATAGACACTGTACCTGTCTACAGTGGGCCTGTGCCACACTCCTGGATTACACTAAAAAAAATCCACAATGATAAAACATTTGAAGTTTCCCTTGAAAACAGTGAAAGTTGTGACTTCTTTGTGAATAGAGTAGTGTCTCCAAACTGTAAGCATGAACTAAAAGGGAAGGAGTGGATGTGTGTCTTCACATGAATAAAACTTGATATTGGCCAGGTGCGGTGGCTCATGCCTGCAATCCCAGCACTCTGGGAGGCCGAGGGGGGAGGATCGCTCAAGGTCAGGAGATCGAAACCAGCCTGAGCAAGATAGAGACCCTGTCACTACTAAAAATAGAAAGAAATTAGCTGGACAACTAAAAATATACATGGAAAATAGCCAAGCATGGTAGCGCATGCCTGTAGTCCCAGCTACCTGGGAGGCTGAGGCAGGAGGATCGCTTGAGCCCAGGAGTTTGAGGTTGCTGTGAGCTAGGCTGATGCCACAGCACTGTAGCCCAGGCAACAGAGTGAGACTCTGTCTCAAAAAAAAAAAAAAAAAAAAAAACCAAAAAAACCTGATATTAACGTGAATGTCTTTTTCAAATGTGAACCTTCATCGGAAAGCTATTCAAAAAGTCTTCTGCGAAATTATTATTTTTTTTAATGGGTTGCCCATGAAAATCAACACTGATCCAAACAACTGGTTTATTTCTACATATATGTGCTATTGATATGCATTCCATTCTTTTCTTTTTTTCATGTTTGACCTTCCAAATACTGCCTGGAAAGCAACAGGAAATTAAAACAAAACAAGCCTAGCTGGAAGGCCTAGGCTACATAATTCCAAGATAGGTATTTAATGACTAACTTCCTCTTCCTTGCACATTTTTTTTTCCATTCAAAAGGGAGTATTGGAGGTGGGGGGGAACAGTTATACAAGATCTGAGAACCAAAACATGTGTTCTTCTAAAAGAAGAATGATTCACTCAAAGCAATTCCCAAGACTTGCCATGGTTTCAGTGGCTTTAAATTTAGATACCAGTTGTTGTTGCTGGGTAGGTACATTTCTTTTCTCCAGCATTTCATAAAGGAAGCATTTCTTACAATTTAGATACTTAAATATTTAAGTGCTAGCACATTATATTTTTTAAGTGGGAGGGATACTGCTTTCTTTTTATTGCATTTATTTGCAAAGATATAATCACAGTATATCATTACACATGTTCACATGTGGCCATAGGCAGAAAATGGTCAACTTTTTTAATGCAGAAGAAGTAAGCGTTTTTGGACTTTAAAAACATAATTTAGGTTAAAATCTTAAAAATGAACAGTGTTAAGTAATGAGACACATTAGTTAAGAAACTGTGAACCAAAATAAAATTTAAGGCTCACCGCCCCACCAGCTGACTGAATGGACCCCCTCCTGGCCAAAGGAATATCCTAAAACTAAATGGCCCGCCAGGAGGAAGGAGGTGAGACATGCCTCATCATGCCCCCCTCCCTTGGAGACATCCTTTGTGATCCATTGACAGGCCTAAGGGTAAGCAAGACAAACCTGCAGGTCCTCAATTTACACAACAAATCTATGTCCGGTGGCTTATCGCTGATAACAGCTCCTTACGTTAAAGCATTCCAAGCCTTTAGACAAAGCTTCGTGTCTTTACCAATTACAAGCCAAAGAATCTTTAAACCCACCTATAACCTGTAAGCCCCCACTTCGAGATGGCCCACCATTATCGGCCAAGCCAATGTATGCCTCCCACGTATTGATTTATGACTTTACCTGTAACCCCTGTCTCCCTGAAATGTATAAAACCAGACTGTAACTCAGCCACATGGAGTCCACTTGCTCAAGGTTTCTTGGGAGTGGCTCCGCGTCACGCACAGTCCTCAAATTTGGCTCAGAATAAACTTCTTTCAAATATCTCAGAGTTTGGATTTTTCCGTCCACAAAACGGATTACAAAAAATGATACAAACCTGCCTTAAACATTTTTATTTAAAACAGATATATACTTTAATTGAATTATTTGATAGAGGTCCAAGACTTTTTCTTTGAATAAGAAATCCATTGATTTGAACTCCCTAATGTTTTTCTTCTATGAACTACACCCATAATGTATTATATTACCTAAGATTTCTCAGTGGAGGAAAAACTGAAAAACCACTTTTTCAGTGGTTACTTGCAAACTAAATACAAACTTCTACATTTTTATGATTTTCCCACAAGCTTTTAACAGTTTTCAAATCAGACAACCTGTATCAGGTATCCACAAAGCAGTCAATTTAGCTTTCTTAGAAACAACTCTTCTTTGGTCATTTGATCAACTTACATATTTAAGTCTCATAATAAAATAAAGTACAACTGGAATAAACAAGTTCAGAAAGAAGCACGACTCTTGGTAAGCATGGAAAATAGGTGAACTAGAAAACAGCTACGAGATACAAGTACTAATTGTGTTCTCAGCACTGGGTGCTTTCGAGCGGACACGAGTCAGTTAATCCAGCAAGCCCAGGCAGAAAAAATAAACCTACCACGTTTGTTGAGGACAGTAGCTTTAATATTAGCATGCAACAGTATTACGTTGAAGCTTACCTTTTATATTTCATTTGTGAACTTTTTATCTCAAGATATACTCTTCCTTTTGAATATTTACTAAAATAGTTAGAACTGCCATCTTATTTGGTGCATACCAAATACCTCTTCCTTTTAAAAGAAGTTGCATAATTTCACTGATGAAACACAAAGGTAACATGTTGGCATTCGTGTTTCCATTCTGAAATGTTACTAAATAATCCGTAATGAGGTGCTTACAATAATACATTAATATACACTTAAGTGACACTCAATATCAAGGGGTATTTGTAATAAGCAAATCAAAAAATTTCTTACGGCCGGTCGAGGTGGCTCACGCCTGTAATCCTAGCACTCTGGGAGGGCAAGGCGGGAGGATTGTTCAAGGTCAGGAGTTTGAAAGCAGCCTGAGCAAGAGCAAGACTCCCGTCTCTACTAAAAATAGAAAGAAATAGAAATTAATTGGCCAACTAAAAATATATATAGAAAAAATTAGCCAGGCATGGTGGCACATGCCTGTAGTCCCAGCTACTCGGGAGGCTGAGGCAGTAGGATCACTTGAGCCCAGGAGTTTGAGGTTG